>JAQFZI010000880.1:0-12423 GCA_034695605.1 Eupelops occultus
CCCTCTAGTGTTTCATAAACAAAGTTTTCTTATTACATTGGTCCTCATTAGCTACTATTCGATACTTATACTACGGTAACCGTAGTACGGTTTAAGGTTTATTGGTAGGGTATATGAGAAAAACCATGCTAAAACAACGTTTTGTTTAATGACTAATTAACTAATTTCACCGTATAAAAAGGCTTATGTTTACTTTCAAGTGACTTTTAATATGGAAATGTGTCCACATATAACATTAATATTTGTGCATGGTCAAGTCTCATTCAATACAATGGTAATTACTAATTAGTCATTAAACAAAATTTTATTTTAGCATGGTTTTTCTCATATACCCTACCAATAAACCTTATACTATAGATAGATTTATTACATATAAATTGTTAATAATAATAATTTATTAACAAGTTGTTAATCATAATTAATTAAGAAAATACTTTTTTTCAAAAAAAAAGTATGAATTTTATATTAATTGAATCTTTGATGGTTTGAAGATCAAAATCACTGTAAAACATAACTAGGTTTATAAAGAGCCTTTATTCAAGACTTTAAAAATAAATTTTGAAACAATAACACGTGAATAAAGTCACGAAATCATATTCTTTAATCGGAAAACAATTTATTGATTAAAGTTTTTGCTTTTGATAATCAGTTTTAAAGAGATTGTGAGACTATTTCCACAAAAATGCAATTCTTAGATATCATATTACAATCGGAATGACTAAACTGAGTAAACATAAAACTTAAGCCAATCACAAACTAATAGCCTATTCTTATTATACGATTTGACACAACATTAACACATAAGTCAACAGGTCTTTGACTTAACACTTTTTGATAGGGTGACCGAAAATGACCTATTTTGTTTAAAGCAAAATGGATAAACTTGCATAAGTATTGGCTGTCACTTGTAGTTGAAAGAAAAATTGGCCCAACCAGACAAGTTTTAATGAGTTGGGTATGAATCTGATGTTAACTAAAATTTAGACAAATTTCTGATAGAAAATTGGTTTTCGATTATCTTTTGATTAATTAATTTTTATGTAATTTCTGTTTAATTATAAGACATTTTAATATATTTTATGATGAATTGATTGCTTCCAACAAATTCTTTATTATTGAACTTAAAATTTATTTTTCTCATCAATTATGGTCTTAACTGATATGAGGCCTAAAAAGTGCTGACGAGGGCTCCGGTTCTTCACCTTAAGTTCAAATAGTCAAACACTGGTTCTGGAAAGCAATATATGGTCTCTATTAATATGGACTCTAAACTTGTGATGAATTGCGAGTCACAGTCTTTGACAAAACAGATGCAAACGTGAACTGAATTTATTAATTAAATTTCAGTTCTCTTCCATTCGATAATAATTAGCTATTTATCAAAGACTGGCTCTCAATAAATGCATTTTAGGTTTAATTAAAGTTCAAAACATATTTATTATAGTCTTAAAACCAAACGTTTGATCAAAATGTCCTTCAAATGAAGAACTCAACAATTTTGCACTGTTTAAGTATAATTGCAAGATCAAAATCTAGACAACTGTATAATCAATTAACAAATAACTTTTACAAATTCCCTGAAAACTCACAAAATAATCAAATCAACAGTAAATATATCATAAATACAATATTAAAGCAATCAAATGCTCCAAACATTTGGCAAATTATTGCAATAATTGAGACAACATTTGAATCTCAAAGCCTTTAATAACTAAAAAGTGAGTAAAAAGTGAAACAAATTTTCGAAGATATTTACCAAATGTTTACAAAGTGATAAAGTTGTGCAGGATTCCACAATCGACAAGGAGGTCTAGGGTAAAGGGTGCAAATACCTCATCAGTTTTCACAAAATTTTAGCAAAAGTACCTCATTCTATTATCAAATTTGGATGATTTTGTTTATTTTATTGGATTTTACTCAATTCAGCATGGTCAACTGCATGATCAGGCTATATTTAATGTTAAAACTAAGCTAGTGTACTTTTGTGAATTGTTTTATTCCATTATTAAACTTGGTGAAATTGCCAAGCTTGTTAACTCTTGTAGTTTTAGATTCCTTTCCTATAATTTTATCTTTGATTTAAAGTTTGTATAAACTCTGATATTTAGAGCACTAAATGTATACATAAATCAAAATTCAATGAAATATTCAAAAGTATTGCATTAAAAGTGGTTATAGGGCTGGGGACTGAAGAGCGCCCACTGTTAGCCTTTATTACATAATATTAGAAGGAAAGGATAGGATTGAGGCAAAACTGGTAGCACTCGACTTATAAAGAAAAGACAAGATTTTAGTCTTTGAAAACCAGATGCCAATGGACTCAATTGACAAATAAATATAGTTTTCATATAATTATTATAAATACGTTTAAATGATTTGTTGCTAAAAAACATAATTTAGTTTATTATTATTTCTTTGACACTCAAAATATATGAAACCCTTAATTAAAAATATGTTGATTTGATTGATGCACACATTTTTAGTACATTTTATTTATAATTATATTTATATACTTATTAGAAAAGTTGCTTGTTGATTTATGATTAACCTTATATCCACTTTGATCATTAAATGTTCTTGTTAAACTTTTACTGTTTTTTATGATTAGTAATTTGTTAGGGAACAGAATAAATTATCACTCATTGATGTTAATGTTAATTAATTATTTGTTAAGAGTAAGTGACTGTAATCGATGTAATCGCCTATATTTTAAAATTGGTGGGAAATCTCAAGTTATCGAACTCTGACTAATTCGATGGGAACTCACTTTAATCAAAGAATCGGTAGAGAAATGAGAGTGAAATACCATTTTTGAGGAAAATGCGTAACATATCTATTGAGTCAATCAATTGATTTAATTCCCAAATGAATGTAATTAAATAGAAATGGTTTGAAGTTATTTAAACTGAATGACAATTCTGTTAATTGAATTTCATCTAAATTTCAGATATAATTGACACTAATTTTCTCATCCGATTATTTCCACTCAATTAAGTTGGAGTAAAATTTTTTGAAAATGATTTTCCAATAATTATAACGAATACAAAATTTGAGACTTAAGCCGACTTACAATTAATTGGTCAGACATTGAAGGGAACCAAAGCAAAAAAAGTCTGTTAAGAAACGTAACTCGAATTCGAGTATATCTTGAACTTGAAATAAGGGCTGACATTTGAAAACTTGAATTTAATGCTTATTCGCGAATAATTGAGTCTTAAATTCATTGGTTTCGATCAGATAATGTCAGATGACTTGAAGGCAATACTGGAATTACCAACACTTATAACACAAATATTATTTAACTATAATTTGAATGGTTTGAGGCAATCATCAAAAGACAAAAATTATAATCAAATATGACTTAATTGATTCAATTTATCCAAACTTTTATTAAATCAATTTTTATTAAAATATATAATTTCTTAGATTTTCTGATATTGTTTTATATTTTAATTAATTTGATTATTGTTTTGCAAATATATTTATTATTAAATTGTGTAAATTATAATTAAATTGTAATAGGTTAACTTGAAAAATGAGCATGCTCATCTAACTGTCATCTTATAGAAGCATTTATTTAAAACTAATTCTAATCATAACTTCGGGAATAATATATAATAATATCGATTAAAATAATTTTATTCAAAGATTTAAAATTCTGACAAAAATAGTGATTGAAATTATTTGCGATTCAATAGATTATTACCAGATATCAAAATCAACAGGTTCAATGATATCTCATCAGTCATTCACATGTGCGGTGCCACCCAACCACTCATTGGTCTGACAGGTGCTTGGTTTTCCTCATTGCACACATAGTTTCCGAAGATTGTATGGTAAGTTTGTTGAGACTCATTATAATCAAAGCCTGATTTGTTAGCATAAAATTCTGGGCTCTCTTCTGGACGTTTATCTCTTTCTGACTCGACTGCAGGAACGGTGTTTGTGTCGTAGTTCTGGTACAACTGCAGACGCTTCTTCTTCTGGTAATACTCATAAACATTACAAGCAATCAATGCTAAGACCATAAGTGAGGCCACAATTGGTAACAGAATAAACAACACGGGATATAACCATCCGTTCCAACCTATATACAAATTAAGGGCATATTATTGTTGTTCTTCGCATTGACTTAATGGGCGAACCGCTACTATCAGAGTCATCTAAATGTGATGAATATCTGGGCGCGAGATGACTATACCCGTGTGCCATCACAGCATACGATATCTTCAGATTGAATCAAAAGACTGACAAAAATTCTTACTTTTTGTTACAACAAAAGTCTGTTTAAGAAAAAATGTGAATTTGTGAAACACAAGTCGTTTATCCTCTGAATTGTGAGAACAGATTTGTATTTCATTTGTAGACAAATATATTAATCAATAAAATATTGTTTTTATGGTAAAGCGTTTCATTGGTAACAGCGGTCACAACATTTTCTTTAATGCATTTCTAGACAAATAAGTTACGAAATATCGAGAAAATTATTAAAATAAAAACTTTATCCACAAATGTATTGATTAGTTGTTTCACTATTTTATGCCTCAAATTATCGATAAAATAAATATTAAGTTAAAAAAACTCGATATAAATAATACATTCAATTATTTTCAATATTAAATTAAGAATATTTAAATATTTATGAATTTGCAGTTAAACGAAGAAAAAAGCTTGTTAGTTTATTTGAATAACTCTTGAATTTAGACAATTTATTCTTAACAACTGTTTCAACAAAACTAAAATATACTTTAAATAAATCTAAATTTTGAGGAAATGTCATTCATTCGACTCTTCAAATAGTATTTAAATTTTTACATAAATCACAAAAATGTAATGAATTTCGAGAATTAATGAAAAATTGTTTATTTATTTAACAAACGGTTCAATTCGTTATTATATTTGAAAGATATTATAAATAGAACTAAAAATAAAAATTTCAAGAATTTTTTTGAAAACATTCAATATTTTGTTTAAAAAGACTTTACTCTAATTTATTTTAAATAAAAAATAGTTTTGAATTGAATTTTCTTTTATTGGAATAATAGTTGAGATAAAATAGAAAACGTCTTCAGACGGGGAGTCCGGCCTTTTCTCTGCAAACTCTCATTAATGCTCTTAACATGAATTGTCTTCGAGAGAGTTCTCTTACGTGCTGTCAATAAAAAAAAAGTAAAAACAATTATTCAATGAAACAAACAATTAATACCATTCTCTAAATGACTGTATTTTCAAATTATAGCTAAATTACATTTAAAATACCCTGCTCAAAAAAAATCTGAAATAGCCTAATGAATATTGCCCACTGTCTAAATTAACATGCAAAATGCGCTAAAATGCGTCCGCTTTAAAATGAGAGAGCAAAACTACACTAGAACTTTTAGTAAAAGTATTGCCTGCTTTAGTGCTTTTGACATGTTGATTTGGACAGTGAGCAATATTCATTTGGCTAATTCGGAAATTTCTTTTTGAGCAGGGTATTTTCAATGTAATTTATCTAAAATATAATAATAAAATATGAATAAATAATTAAATTTTAGAACAAAATATTATTTGAGTGCTAATTATATGCTCAATAATGGCTAATATAAAACCTATAAATGTACATGGCATGACATGACATGACACTGTCCTAATTTTATTGTATAAAAGATTAAATCAAACAAATGACTGGCATTTTCTCAAAAATTGTAATAAAAATATGGTTAGAAAATGAATGACAAACCTTTAAAAATATTTCTAAATCTATGACTCCTTTACGTAAGGCTTCACTCAAGTAATAGATTGCGTCTACGATTGCATTTTCATCAGCGAATGCATTCAACAATTGCTTATAAAGGGGTTGAGTCGGACCAAACACTTCATCGATGTCCACAGATTTCTCTGTATCATCACATTTACTGATAATTTCAGATAACTGAGCGTTTTTAGCTTCCAATTGTTGTTTACATTCATTTATTTCAATCATTTCGTCGTCCATTCGACGGATAATATCCTCTAATCTCTGTTTTCCTTTACTTAAATCCTGGCCTAAAAAATAATTTTTTAAAAATTGTCAATAATTTTATAATTCTTATAATTAGTTTGATTTTATCAAAAAATAATCAATTTTTGGAAATTTTTGAATAATTAAAACTAATATAAAATTAATTACTTGTTTTCTTCAAGACATCCATTTCTGCCTGAAATTGAGACACTTTTTCTTTGATTCTTTGCCTTATTTTGTCTTCAATGGCACTAATCAATGAAACCCTAATGTGTTCCTCAGTTATAGTTCCCGTTCCGCCCGGACTTAGCTCTTGCGTTGTTTGAGTGGTTGGGGTTTGTGTATAACTCGCACCAAAATTTTGCGGATACGGCGGATATGCACTATTTGTAGAGATCGGTGGATATGGTTGTGCAGTGCTGTTGGCAGGTGTGTATGCCCCAGAATAAGGATATTGAGAGGGGTATTGGGTTGGGTAAGGCGTAGAACTGGCGCCAATTGAAGAGTTGTTGATTCTTGGCATTGGCTGATAACCTGTTTTGGATATTATGAAAGGTTTTAATCATTTTATTCGATAAACGATCGAAAGTAACAAAAAATAGCCGAAAAAATAAATAATTTTTGGTTAAATAATAAAACAAATGTTTGGAAACAACTATTCAGACAATGGCTTACAGTTTGGATTCTGATAGACAACAGGTATTCCTATTCGACATTAAAATTAGAATCAGATCACAGGAAATGAAGATAAAGATTAAAATAAAATTAATTAAAGATTTGATAGAATTGTTAAACAAAATAACGAAATGATTACCAGAACTACTGAAAGGAGTGGCAACAGAAGGGCCAGAAACTGAAGTATCGCCACTTTGGGGAACATTTGCAGTATTTTTTGGTTTGGAATAAACGGGTGGTGTTTCCCCGAACACACATATCATGACTTGAATGACGCCCAAGAGGTCAGAAGTGGTGGCCTTCCAGTCGCTCAGATATGGCAGATATATACGCCCAGAATTGTCCACATGTTTTGACACTTTTATTGTCATATCTTTTGTTGGTTTTACGTAACAAATGGGAGCGTTATATGGATGGGAATCAGTCAGCCATATGGCCACTGGGATGTTATAAACAGCCCCTCTATAGGGCACAGGTATTGTTCCCGTCAAACAAATTAAATCTTTCTGATTTCCGTCGGGAAATACATATTTTTCTATTAATGGATTCAAATTCTTGTAATTAGTTATGGCCGACATTATATCCCGTTTGCTCTGATCCTGATATCGATACTAAATAAATAAAACAATTAATTTCTTGGAAATCAATTGAAACCACAATTTTTGACATTCATTTTTTTACAAACCTTTGCTGTCGATAAAAGTCTGGAGACCTCTGTTTGTGGCATCATTTTAGTCGAATTCAAAATAAGTTTAAATTATTAATAATTACTTATCAGTTATCAGCTCTTCAAATGATTAACCAATAAATTAAATAAAAGATAATTGGATTAAATTTCATCGCATTGTGTAATACAAACAAACAATAGATTTAATCCCTGTTTTATCTGATAAAACCCCAAACGATAATGGGTTGAACCTAAATTGATGGGAGAAACAATAACAGCTGGATCTTTCACTTTTATTCACCTAATAATTCATTCAATCTGAATGTATTAAAATGTGAATCATTTCACTATGTCATGATCTGAGTCAATTAATAAACATCTTAATTATTTGAAAAAAATAGTAAAATTAAAATTTTGATTACAAACAAAATAAAATGTTATCACAAACGCTATTTATGAATGAAATTGATTCGCAATTTATTAAAATCTTAATAAACTTTTATAATTGATATAATTTAATAATTGAATGAATGAATCAAAATATAAAATATAAATAATTTGATGTAAACTTTGTTCTGAAATAATTTTATGCGATTTTGAATCAAATGATAATTAAAGATAAGTAATAAAATAGTTTAGACGTAAATTCCCTGAAAAGCATTTTTCTCCAAAATTTTCTCGTAATTTCTTTTGCAAATCATTGATTGAATGATAAAAGTCTCGTTCAGAGCAATAATTTAATCGTCTTTTCCTTTCATTTATATAAAATCTGTTTAATTAAAATAAACCGATTTTTAATCAATTATTCAATAATTTAGTAGAAAGTAATTAAATAATTAATTAATTGACACAATCTTCCAAAGCAATGGTAGACTACAGCAAATGGAAGTCAATTGAGGTATTTTTGCTTATTTGAAAGTAATCAACAGTTATCTCATTGTTTGTCGCACTTAAGATCAGTGATGACGAGGACGACACTCACCCTAACATCGATACGGCCTCTCTCTACCGATGGCGACATCAGGCAAGGGTTGAGCGAATGGAAGAACTCAAGAAGAATAAGACTGAAGTCATGACCAAAAAGGTTGAAACAGAGAAACAATTGAAAGAATTGTCACAAAAAGCCAAAGAAACCGAAGACAATGAACTCAAAGAAAAGCTGAAGAAATTGGAATTAGAGAGAAAACAATTGGAGGACAAAGAAAAGGAAATCGAGAAACAGGAGCGGACTATGCCCTGGAATGTGGACACCATCTCTAAGGAGGGGTGGAGTAAAACTATTATCAATAAACCCAAACCAAAAGTAGATAGAAATCAATTGAGTGAAGAAGAGTTGGAAAAGTTGTACAAAGAGTTTATCGCTAAGAATGAAAAGAAGATCAAACACTTCGGCCTTTTGGCAAAAGCAGAGGATTGCAAACAATACCTAATGGCTAACCAGGAATTAGGTCTGCATTCAATCATTTAATATCTTTTTTTATCGATAATTATTCTGTTATTCAGTCTGTGAAGAGACGGCCAACTATTTAGCGCTTTGGTGTCTAAACCTGGAAATTGAAGAAAAACACGATTTAATGTCATTTGTGGCAAAACAGGTGGTGTCGATGCAATACATTTTGGAATTGTCCAAACAGTTGGATGTCGACCCTCGAGGCTGTGTCTCCGCTTTCTTTACAAAAATAGAAAAGGCGGACAAAGAATACAGAGACGCCTTTGAAGACGAATTGAAGGCTTTTAAAGAACGAATCAGTGAAAGGGCTCGCATTAGACTCGAACAGGCCATGAAAGAAGTAGAAGAAGAAGAACGTCAGAAACGATTAGGACCGGGAGGTCTCGATCCAGAAGAGGTGTTCAATTCACTGCCAGAAAGTCTTCAGAAGTGCTTTGAGTCACGTGATATTCCTCTTCTTCAGAAAACTATTGCGGAGTTGGATGAGGCGGACGCCAGATATTATATGAAAAGGTGCGTCGACTCTGGCCTTTGGGTGCCCGACGCTAAAGACGCCGAAAAAGAGTCAGAAAACGAAAATATTGACGAACAGCCCATTTATGAAAATCCAGAAACAGACGACAAATAAATCTTTTATTAAATTCTTGTAATATATTTCTAATTTTGGATCACTTTTAACAAAATTCTACTCTTATTTACAAATTGTATTAATTGTACGAATATTTTATCTTTTATTTGTTTATTGTTTTGCTATGAATTCCTTTACTTAAATGCTTCCAAAAATTCATTTTCTAGTACTTTAAGCGACTCTTTAGTTGATTATGTTTTCATTAAATTCAGAGATTATTTATCTTTTGTTTCATTAAAAAATAAATTTTTTGTTTCTTTTTCGTCAATATTTTCAATAAATGTTTTGCCAATAATTTTAAAGTCATTTTTGAATAAAATATATGTTTTAGTGATTAAAAACATTTTTATTTAATTCACTATATTTTGGGTATTTGTAATAAAAGAATAAATTTTGTGGATATAACCAGAGAGGACTTGCTTGAGGCTAAACTTGGTGATTCAACTCTTAGGCGGAAGTGATTTGCAGTTTATGTTTTTAATTGAGTGAAGAATATTCTGTCGAACAGTGAAACAAATGTCAGTTCATTTCAAGTCATTCCTCTGAAAAGTCGAATCAATTTTTTTTATAAATAAGATTAAAATTCTGAGAAAAATGTTATCTTTTTTAAAGTTATCACTACTTTTGGTAAGTTTTAAGCCTTAAAAATACGAAATAATATATTAATTATTGATTAGATCTTAATTTCAAACAACGAATCGGAAGCTAATGTCGACATTAATGATAATAATGATGACATAAAACGACCCAATTATCGATTAATCAATGATTTATTGTTTGGCTCCAGTGATGAACACCCACGACAAGAATCTCATTATTTTAGGCCATTTCTTACCCGATATGATAATAATCCTCGACTCAAGACTATTAATGGCAATAATCATAATTCAATTGGTGACAATTCTAACTTTCCAATTAAAAGAGGAATCCCGATCGGAGGCTTTCCACCAATCAATAATTGGAGCAATGGTTTTGGCCAAAATGGACTGGGGTTTGATGGGCACAATCATCCTTATAATCAAATTAATTCAAATCCAATGCTTAATCATCTGATGCCTCAGACTTTTAATTTGATGAACACTTTGAGAAGCGGATTGAGAATAGGTATACCTTCTTATGGTTTTGGATATGGTATAATAAATGACGGTTTCTTTGCCCCAAACAATGCACTTCCTTTCAATATGCCATTCAGAAGCAGTTTTCCTGATCAGAATAATGACGAAAAGCCATCCTTTCCTCAATTAAGCCATTCATCGCAGAAAATAAGTCAAAGAAAACTTTGATATAATATAGATTTCATCAAATATTTTATTAGTTTTCGAATAAAATATTTATCATTTATTTAAATCAATTTTGAAAATGTATTGAATTTAAGACTGAATTTAAAATAAATTAAGTTTTTATTGATTCTTGCCATTTGTAAATGACAGCCAAATCTCGTGCTAATAATTTTAATGAAAATTTAATTGAATAAGAATTTTGAGATTTGAAGTAATTGAGAGAATTTGTCTCTTCTTCTCGTAATTTAATCACTTAAAACAAATTGAATTATTCGTAATTCTGTAAGACTTTATTCAAAAGATTAATGATTCGAATAAATCTATTGAACATCAATTAGTAGGAAATTGTTTTTAGTTCATTGGATATAAAGTGTCTTTTCTTGTTCTGAGCCTAATTTGAACTGAAAATTGAAATATTGTCCCTTAAATAATCTCAGAATGGAATGGAATAATGAGACATGGATTGACGATCGAATCCGAACGGTATGGCGCTCAGAGTTCGTCGAATGCAGACACGAAAGGGCTAACAATAGTATGGCTCCTCAGCTCTGTTTAGAGCCCAACAAAATGTTTTGCTGTTATAATAACGCTCTTCTCGAAGAAGACGACTATTGCTGTTCTTTCGACGAACTATTACTGGAGCACAGGTATTATTATCTAAACCTAACAGTTTTTCCACTCAGCCAACAATTATAATCTTGCAATTTGTTGTTTTGTAGAGCACTCTTCTATTTTATCCATTTGTGTGTTTGGATTAATATAATATTATTTGTGTTCATAATTTTTATGGCAATACAACTGATTATTTATTCGGAGCAAATAGTTGTGGAGGATAACTCTGAAAAAGACGAATTGGTGAACAGTATAAAACAAAGCGCAACTCAAAAGAAAGAGCTTGCTGATTCTATCAGAGATTTATTTGAAGGATAACTAAATTGTAAACTTTTTTTTTATTAAATATCGAATAGAGTTTAAATTATTTCTGATTTAATATATTTTATCTAAAATTTTGGTTCAATCTTAAGAACTAAACAAATATTTAGAGTAAATATAAATAATTTTAATATACAAATAAATATTTACCAAACTATTGATCGAAAAAATTTCATTTCAAATATCTATTTAATTCAAAAAAGGTTTTGAATCGTGTTTTGGAAAATATTTGCTCAGAAAGTGTGAGTCACAGACATTTAAATTTGCAAAAATTTGGCCAATAATATAGTGAAGAAGAAAAAACAAAATCTGAGATTAGGTTTATTTGAATTCAAAACTACTCCCAAAATGTTTTTATAAGAAACTTTAATTTAAAATTCAATTTACAGTAAAGATTATATTTCACGCAATCTTTGAGAACTTCAGATGTTTTTACAGATTTATGATTGAATTTTATATTTCATTTTACAACAGTTTTGATCTAAAAGTTCATTGAATATTCTATTTTTATTTATCACAAAATTGTGTCATTCATTTGCATTATTTGAATTTAGATAAAGTCATTTATATTTCCGGTAACAAAGTAGCATCACCTTGTCATACTCATCGATTGAATAATATTCAATAAATAATATGAGAGGAGGAAACTATTTTGTGCACACACTCGAGGTCAAAATATTACTCATTTGATTGAAAGTTTAAAGGATTCTTGCTAAATGTCTCTAGATGAACTTCCTCTCTTTACATCAATCGATAGTCGAGGAACTCATGGTTGGGACATACGTTGTGAATGAGGCCAAACACAAA
>JAQFZI010000881.1:0-12419 GCA_034695605.1 Eupelops occultus
ATACAAAAGCATAGAAAACGAGCTCTGATTATAGATTTTTGATAAAATTTATAATTTTTATACTAAATATATTATTTCACAAATTAAAATATATATTGAAATTAGATATCCAACCAATAGTCCCACAAATGAACCTCTAAATGCCATGCTAATTGTAATAACATTATTGTTTTTAATTGATTCATTAGGTGTATCTTCACCAGTTATCATATAGATTTCGGATACAATATTATTTAAATTTTCTTGTTTATTCCAAAAGCCTCCCTCAAATGCAGATTTTAATCTAGAGTAAACAAATAAAAACTTAAGTTAAAATTAATAATGACCATATTTGTAACTAACATCTGATACAATTTATGATAATTTGATCCCAATTTTGTTACATAATTATATGTAAATTTGGAACTGTATTTGTGTTCAGATGCCTTCAAACTCGGATATAAGTTATTGATAGTCTGTGCACTTTTGCTATCTACCAAAATTATGGAAATTCTTTCCATTACATCCTGAATCACCTTATCACCGATCATACTATTTGGTTTGGTTTTACTGTTTATTTTAACTTTATTTTCGTAATCAATAATTCTTTTGTTAATTATTTCATAGATTTCTGGTTTAATTGATTTGATTTCTGGTAAACACAGTCTTCCGGTCACAAAAAGCCCCGGATCATTTACAATATCTTCCAGTGTATTGACAGTCAAATAAGGTTTGTGCATGAAATAGGTTTTCAATAAGACACTGGTTAAACATTTATTCAAAGTAGTTGAATATAGTATCCACATGAAAATCAATAAATAAGCTTGTTTGTTGAGTTTAGCAAAATAAACCAGCATTTTGTTGCTTTGTGATAATAGTAATAAAGTTAACTCGCTTATTATTCTGCACAGACCTATTTTATGCTTTGCTTGTATATAGATGAATATTGACATGGTAATTAATGACATAAGGATAGAAATCCAGATCTTATTTGGATTAAAATAAAAGTTGATAAAAAATTTAACGTTATTATGAAAATTACCCATGTTGAAAATAGTTTAATAATTGAAAAATATGATTGGTCCTCATCATATTTATAAACACTGACCAATGTTATTCTATAATCTTGGAGTTTTGGAACATATATAGAATTTATTGCTTGTGTTTCATCTAATTTAGTTTCTTCTAGGCAAAAAAGTGATTTGTTCTGGATAATTAAAATAATTCAAATTGAATATTTTACTAAATATACTACTTACATTAATTTGATTGCAAGCAGTTTTTTCAAATGAAATTTTATGTCCAAGTTTACAAATAAGATACCATATCACTTCTTTGTTAATACCAGAGAACCTTGCCTAAAGAAAATTTTAACTATCTAAAATTTTCAAAACAAAATTTACCTTTGATGTTGATGCGACAATGATTTCATTAGACATTGTGACATTGCCAGGGCAAATGTTATTTGATTTAAATTCCTGAGACTTCTCTTTAAATAACCTAGCTATTCGATGGACTCTATCCCAGTCCATAGTAATATAATGCTAGATTATAAAACTATTATTTAATAAAATTATAAGCAATCTAAAATATCTTTTTGAATGAAACTTACTGAAGAATCTATACTTTTGTTGAATATTTTGTATTTCTCTTATGTATTATTCGATAGACAATAATTTAACCATAAAATGAACTTGATGAATTAAGCGAAAAATTATTTGTAATAATTATTTACATGATTAAATCAAATATTGATTTCCTAATACAAATGCTTATGTTTAACAAGTTCAGATTTTAATTTAAATTGTGTTATAGTAAATTATATTCTAGATATGAATTGAATTTTATTTAAACAAGTTCAAATTCACTTTGAAAAGATATTTTTAATAGGTTTTCTTTGTTTTGTTGAGAGAAATATTGTTAAAGTAATTATTTATAATTATTTCAAAACAAAAATATTGATTATTTGTCATTAGATTATTAAATCAATAATTTTAATTGTTTTGTTTTGAGGTACTTGTTAAATTTTTGCTGCCTTATATAAAATACGAGAGGTCTGCTGTTCTCTAATGTATAAATCGATTAAATAATCAATTAATTTAATGAATTAAGCGAGCAAAAAAATATTTATAATAGTTATTCACAAGACTACAACATATGTCCATTTAATTAAGCTTTACATAAAGTTACAAGGTTATCATTTAATAGCTAATATTAATGAGTGCTAAGGTAATTAATTAGAAAATATTCTGAATGAAATTAACATGCCTGTATATTTAAATAATTGGCTTGAATAAAATTGTATTAATGATTTGAGTTCCATATTTTCATAATTGCGAATAAATTATTTTGTTGATTAAAATTGAAATGACATCCCTAGCACTGGTACCAAACCAGAGACCGACGAGTCCCCCGCAATAAACCAAATAATCAATGAAAGTCAGACAGACTCTTCTTTATATATATAAATATGGGCTGAGTGGAGTCCCAAATAAGACTTTTCTTGTAAAGAGTCATATTCTGTTTGATGTCAAAATCGAGATTCATTTTAAACTTTCTCATTTTGAATTCAGTAATCTTGCAATCTTTAGGACAATATTTTAAACATTGTTTTTGAATTGACGTTTTGTTGTCTTCATTTTGAGCAAGTATAAAATAGATCATGATCAGTATAATGACAAACAGATAGATTTATAATTATGACATTTAACATTCTGTTCTAGCAAGTATTCAATAATTAGATATTTCTTAAAAAATTCATGAACTAAATAACAGTTTTGTTCATTAATAGAAAAAAACATAATTATTATTTTTGAAATTTTATTTAAACAGTAATTTAAGATTCCTTGCTAACTTTCAAAAATAATAATTTCTCACTTGGCATTTCCATAACTTGAATTATCAGAGAAAAATTGTTATATAAAACAGATTTTGTTCCATATTTAATAGTTTTAGCTTGCTTGCTTAATTTTAATCATTATTGAAGTCAAAATAACAGTTTATTCATAACAATAGTAAAAAGTTTTAATTGTTGACTCACCCAAATAAACTAATTTAAATTTGTTTGCATAATTTTAAACGAAGCTTAATATAAAATTACAGTTTTTTGTTGCAAAAATTTTCGTAGACATTACAATATTAGAAATATTTCTTCAATCGAATAACATTGGTAAAATCATTTTTAATAAATATTTCTCAACTTTTTAAATGTTTTATTGAAAATTTTACCCAAAATTCAAATATTCTTTTGAACTTATAAAAAGGAATTTGTTTTCGAAGGAATTATTGATTTTTAGAGAAACTGATAATTAATGAAAAAAGTAAATACAAAACGATAGATAATGATTATAGATTGTTAGTAAAATTTATCATGGTTATACTAAATTTATTATTTCACAAATTAAAACATATATCGAAATAAGATATCCAACCAATAGTCCAACAAATGAACCTCTAAATGCCATGCTAACTGTAATAATGTTATTGTTTTTAATTGATTCATCAGGCGCATCTTTTGCTTCACCAGTTTTCGTATAAATTTCTGTTACAATATTATTTAAATTGGCTTGTTTATTCCAAAAGCCTCCCTCTAATGCAGATTTTAATCTAGAGTAAACAAATAAAACTTAAGTTAAAATTAATAATGACCATGTACGTTACTAACATCTGATACAATTTATGATAATTTGATCCAAATTTTGTTACATAATTATATTTATATTTGGAACTGTATTTGTGTTCAGATGTCTTCAAACTCGGAAATAAGTTATTGATATTCTGGGCACTATAGCTATCTACCAAAATTATGGAAATTCTTTTCATTACATCCTGGATCACCTTATCATGGATCATACTATTTGGATCAGTTTTACTGTTTATTTTAACTTTATTTTCGTAATCAATAATCCTTTTGTTAATTATTTCATAGATTTCTGGTTTAATTGATTTGATTTCTGGTAAACACAGTCTTCCGGTCACAAAAAGCCCCGGATCATTAACAATGTCTTCCAGTGTATTGACAGTCAAATAAGGTTTGTGTATGAAATAAGTTTTCAATAAGACACTGGTTAAACATCTATTCAAAATATTTGAAAATAGTATCCACATGAAAATCAATAAATAAGCTTGTTTGTTGAGTTTAGCAAAATAATCTAGCATTTTTCGGCTTTGTGTTAATAGTAATAAAATCAATTCGCTTATTATTCTGCACAGACAAATTTTATGCTTTGCTTGAATATAGATGAATATTGTCATGGTAAATAATGACATTAAGATAGATAACCAGATCTTAATTGAAAAAATAAAATCAGATGAAATATTAAACGTTATTATGAAAATTACCCATGTTGAAAATAGTTTAATAATAGAAAAATATGATTGGTCCTCATCATATTTAAGAGCACTAACCAAAGTTATTCTATATTCTTGGAGTATTGGAATATATACAGAATTTATTGCTTCTGATTCATCTAATTCATTTTCTTCTAGGCAATAAAGTGATTTGTTCTGGATATGTTTGAAATATTTAAAAGTGTATATTTTTCTAAATGTACTACTTACATAAATTTTATTGCAAGCAGTATTTTCATATGAAATTCTAAATCCAAGTTTGCAAATATAATACCAAAACAAACTTGCTTCAATTCCAAAGTGTTGTTTCTAAAAAAATATTAACTAGCAACATATTTAAAAATATTTTTACCTCTGATACTGGGGCAACAATTATTTCATCGTTTGTGACATTGCCAGGACAATTTAAATGTTCTCTTAAAGCAAATTTTGACTGGCTTAAGTTGTTTTTGTAGGTGCCTTTCCAATTATCTTTAGTTGAACTTAAACAATCGATAAACAAGATAAAATTTAAATTAAGAAAATCAGTTGAATTACTTAAACAAAAATATTATTTGTAATAATTATTCCTAAACTCTGAAACAACTATTCATAATAAATAAATAATAAAATTTACTAGATTTCAACATTATTTTGTTGAAAGTTATTATGTCATAACCTCCCCAATACCCTCTGAAATGAAAAATTTTGGAAAAGCCTCCTATTACCAAGGGCTTGGGCTTCACTACATAAAACTTATATAAATTAATGACAAATATTTTGGTTTTTAATCATGATGTTTTTTAGAAAGATTTATAATTATTTTCTGGTTCAAAAACATTATTTTATTTTATAAAACTGTAATTTTAATACTAAGTTTGATTAAAATTATCCAAACAAATATAAGTTAGGTTATTTTGGAAGAGCTAACAAACCATTTCATTATAGTTATGAATAAACTGTAATTTTGCCTTCATTAATGATTAAAATTAAGCAAGCTAAAACTAATAAATTTGGTAAAAACTCGATTTAAAATCTTTTAAAATTTTGTTTGGGATTTTAAAAATTTTCAAACTGTTACTTTATCACCTTGATTACATTCAATTAAACAAACAATATTTTAATAATAGATTTGGGATGTGAGGCGAAAAAAATAGTTTGGCTAGATACTTTTTGATAAGATAATAAAATTGGTTGAGTAAAGCTATAAAGTATTATTTAAATTACCTGGTCGTCTATAATTTTTCCTGGTCAATTTGAGTACTTTTGTACTTCATCTATTCAAATCTTGCACATTTAGTATTAATTGGATAAATGCTATCTTATCATATTCAAAATTTTAAGTTTGTTTAATATCCTCCGCAAGAATATCATCCAATAAACTATTTTTTTTAATTAATTGCATAATTTTGAACAAACTTGAAGCAAAAATTACAGTTTTGACATTGTCATTTAATTCGCATCACATTAGGTGATATCAATATTCCTGGGTGATTTCTTTTATATTATTCTTATCAAAATTACTTTTCAGTAAATTTACATTTTTAAGCCCTTTAGAGCCAATGCGTACTAAAATTTTGAAAATTTATTTTCATATTATAAAAATTTAAATGTTCTCTTAAAGAAAATTGTGACTGACTTAATTTGATTACGTGTGCCTTCCAATTATAATTATCTAAACTTAATTGCATACTATGATTCATTATTGAAGATTTTATTACAGTTTTGACTAAAATTTGAATTCTTTAAAATAATTTAAAAAAACTTAAAATAACATTGTTCAATCGTTCATAAAGCACTAGCATGCATATTTTTAAAATTCATTTGAACATATTTAACTTCTAGTTACTTTTATCTAGCTATATTTTATTTAAATTCAAAATTTATTATAAACTATAATTTATACATTTAGAAGAAATGTGTAATTTTATTTTTAAAGAAATTATTGATGTTTTTAGAGAAACTGAAAATTATTAAAAAACTGAATAAAAAGAATAGAAAATGAGCTCTGATTATAGATTGTTAATAAAATGTATTATGGTTACACTAAAATTATTATTTCCCAAATTAAAATATATATCGAAATTAGATATCCGACCAATAGTCCCACAAATGAATGTCCAGCATATATTTATACATTTTATTAATTTACAACTTGCTTGAACATTCATACCATAGGCTTAAGAGAGCTAAGATAATACCGATAATAAAAGGTCCAAGAGCAATTTTAACCTCATCTAATTCCATTTGAAATGTTTGTTCTTTTAATTCAAAAGTAAAATTTAGATCAGCATATAATTTGTAAGAAAAATCCAGTCCTGTTTGTTGCCATTTTGGTATAAGACCTGTCTCAGTTGTATCTCTGATTCTACAAGATAAAAACAAATTTTATTCAAATAATTGAATCGGGTTTTTGTTGTTGTGTTGATCCATGTTTACAAAAATGCAAGATTACTTACAGTTGCACAACAGTATATGATCAAGGTCTTCGATTTATTAACAATCACTGATTGTCAATCAGTATTAATATTGACAAAATCAAAGACCTTGATCATATATTGTTGTGTAACTGTAAGTAATCTTAGAGTAATAAGAGCTCAAAGAAAGTAAAGATTTCTTTTACATTTCATTGAAAATCTTCTTAAGCCACGGATTGAGCTCTTTGTGAAATAAATATCCATTGACCTTGTCAAAATATTTGGTCCGTGATAAGTGTGTAATCGGGTTGTATTTGCCTTTATTAAGCAAAATTAAAAAATTTGCATCCCTTGGCGATATCAGTAATAAATGGGTGAACTGCACACATATGTTATTTATTAAACGATTGATGGATGCAAATAAAGGTGTGAGATCATATGGTAATATATACTCCTGTTTAGTCCTCTTTAATAAATGTTTTATATCCTTATCCTCCTGTTTCTAAAAAATTAACATTATTTAGGTTTTTCTGTCAAAGTTAATGTGATGGTTTCATAGACGTCCTGATTCTGGCTGATCCGGATCAACTTTAAAAATAATTAGCATTTCCAAATTTTGTGGGGCATACATTTATCAGGATCCATTGATCCTGAAAAAATGAGAATTAGGCAGAATCAGGATTGGACGTTGTTTCTGTTTAAAGTTGATCCGGATCAATGTGGATCGGACTATGAAAACGGCTATACCTCTAATTCATATCTAAATGCACTTGGCACAAATAGCATGGGCTCAATATCAGTCCTATCATTGAATTGTTCAATTGAATCGATGACATAATAGGGATCCTGAATAGTGACCGAAAGAATCTCTGATGAAAATAATATTGAGTTAAATAATTTGAAAACTAATAGAAAACCAATTATTATCTTAAATGTCAAACGATTCAAATATTTGAAGCGAAATCCTGTTATAAAATAATAATTTAGATAGAATTCTTCAATCAGTTAAGCATGATGCTATTCATTAAATTAAATACCTGTCATAAACATTGCATTAAAAACAATCCATTTATACTTCATCAATAATCTTGATAAATTATAGTCATATTCTTGGGAATTGTTGTCTGAAATGCAATCATTTTGTCTGAAATTTAAAGAAACTTTACTTTTAAATGTGTGAATATAAAAGACCTCAAACCTTTTATTATTTTTAATTATCCATGACTCTATTGCCAATTGAATGGGTGTTATGAACAAGGTTAACAAAATAAGTAACCAAATCTATAGTTATTTATGAATTTTATTTTAAGCAAGATCAAAAATAAGTTTAAATGCAAACCTCGGCATAGAAAACATGTGCGACACTAAAAAATGAGTTCGATTTTGTGTTTGGATAAAAAGCACCCATCAATGATAACGAAGGATTTACCACAGAGTGAGAAAAGTCCAAAAAATGCAATAATAATCTATCTAAAGTAAGCCTGTCCAAACTTATATCAACTTCCTATTAGTTTAGAAATAAAAAGGAACCAGTGAGAGTCTTTAATTATCAAAGAGAGTATAGCCTAAATCATAACCAATTTACACCATTTTTCCTACCCTGATCCTCTTGAGTGTTTAGCTTGGTCATTTCTGCTCTTGATACAAGGAATATATAATTCTTATTGTGGTATGACGTGAATAATTCCTTGGAGTTTATTTAAATCGAAGATTTTGCTTATAATCGAGATTTTAGATTTCAAAAGTTTTCATCAATCACTATACACTCTTGCATCATTGATGCGAAAGCTCCTCGATAATAGGGGGTCCCAGAATTTTCAATAATAGGGAGTATAGGTGGTATTGCCTAATTTTCAAAACCTTCACAGACATAGTCTCTGTTCAAAGACTTAATGTTAAACTTTCTCAAAATATTTCTGGGGGGGGGGGTTCTGATAAAAAAAATTAGGAGTAATTAGGATACTCTCTTTTGCACATTACTGCTCTTGCTTGCATATGGTTCTTACCCGATCAAAGATATAACTGAGCAGTGGATTGAATGTTGAGTTGTTTACTTGAAAAAAGCGGTTGTCATTTAAAGGAACCACAGGAATTGCTCTGGAAAAATGAATATGGTAACTAAGCAAATGCTTATATTCAGTAATTAATACCCGAATTGAGTCCTTCGCACCAATTCTTTAACAACAAATAGGTTTTCTCCGCACAAGGCTTTAAATTTTATGCTCTTAAACTAATTTAAAATTATTAACTAGCACAAAAATACAATTACATTATTATCTCACCGCTAAAAGCCAAGAGAAAGTAAAGTTCCCTTTGAGTTCAATGTCGAGGTTGAATGTCTGGGGAATACCAGAATAGGCGGCTAATTCCATATTACAATCAAAATTAGCACTTGGTTTGAACCACATTTTGAATTTAGTAGTGATTAACAATATATTTATTCAAGAAAATTATCAAGTATACTTTTGAAATGTTTTCAATAGATTATTTTATAGTTTTGTTGAACAAAACATCATTAAAATAATTACTATTAACTGTTTCTTAGAAAAAATTATTTCTTGTTCTCTAATGTATTAATCGATTGACAATTATTTAACCGAAGAAATTAACTTAATGAATTAAGCGATAAAAATAGTTATTCACAAGACTAGAACATATGTCCAATTAATTAATCTTCACATAAAATTTCAAGGTTATAATTTAAAGTGGATTTACCTGTGTGCCTTTTCGATTTTATATTTCATTGCTTTTTCTATTCCTATCGATTAATGATTGCAAACATTAACATTAAGGTTTAGATTAGCCTGATCAAATATTCTATAAGATATACAACTAAAGAGGCTAAATATCCAAGGATAAGTGTGAAAAGAGGACCCCTGAAAAACATGGATAAACCAATTTTGTTATCAAGTTCTAATAAATCATTGATATGTTGATCATCATTTACATCTTGCTCGTTGTTTTGAGAATAAAACTCAGCCACTATTTCCAACAATTCTAGCGTTCTATGAATTATGCCAAGTTCCATTTGGGAATTAAACCTAGGCAAATAAAAATCAAATAAAAATCAATTAACCTAAACATAAAATAGTTTTAATTATTTTTCTTTTGATGGCTTACATCCGATATATTTGTTTAGAGTTTGGATGACTTTTTGATACATAAATGTAAAAAAACTTTTGAAATAATTTGTGCTCGGATTCCATTAAATTGATATCTGAATAAATTAATTTGAAGTTATCTGTCAAATGACTGGTCAATAACAAGACAGTTTTTCTATCAACAATGTCTTTGGTCACTTGAGGCACTGCTAAAAAAGTGATTGTATCAAGTGCAGTTAAATTTAACTCATTCTTATATTTTAGAAGCCTTTTATTGAGGATTTCATAAATTCTTGGTTTAAATGATTTGATTTCCTGTAAACTCTCACTTCCGATGACTTTAATCTCAGGATTAGAGATAATGTCTTCGAGTGTTTCCACAGTAAGCGATGGCTTTGTTTTGAAATATGAGATCAATAATAAACTGGTGAAACATTTTGACAAAATGGTTGTACAAAGTAGCCAGGTAATTAATAAAATGAAAATTCCTTTATTCAATTCAAGTTTTATATTGCGAGGTAGTAATGGCTGCCACACAAAGAATCCATATAGATCGAAAATGTAACGTGATAGGTTAATTTGAGCTTTACTGAAATTCTTCAAAAGTATCGAGCTTATAAATATGAACATTACAAATAATAACCAGACCTGAGAAAAGCAATTTTTAACCATGATAATAATTAAGATTTTATAGTTACCTCAGCTGAAAATAATTTAATAAACAAAAAATAAGTGTGATCCGGGTTGTTCTTCAGAACACTAACCAACTGAACAAGATAGCTTGTTGTAGTTGTTTGGAAAGCTATACTATTTGTTTGATTCTCGTTGAGATTATTTTCGCACAAGCACAAAACTTCCAATTCCTATTTGAATTTTAGGTAGATTAATTTAATTTAATTAACATTATAGTTTAATTTGTACCTTATACTGATCACATCCACCTTCAACTAAAGTTATTTTCACGTTAATTGTACAAGATAAAAACTCAAAAATATTGGTGAGATATCCAATCAAATATTCCTTGATTATAAATATTGAGTGTAATTATTTTAAACAATCAGTTTAAGTAAGAAAACTTACCACTCCACCTTTTGGTATTACTATTTCCCTTGTTGAATTAACTGTTTCACAATTGAAATTTAAGTTGTCTAAATATGTAATCTTGGTGAAATATTGAGACAAATGTATATATCTAATGAAATCGAATCCCATGATGATTCTTAAATAAATTGTTCTAGCAAGTTTTCATGAATTATTTTTTAAATAAACTATAAAAATACAAGGTTTGGTTCAAACTCAATCCCCACTACATTTACACCCTTATCAATAAGCATAAAAAACGATATTTTAGTAAAATATTGCTTTAATAACATTGTGCATAATCAGTGATACCCAAGCTCATTGAAATAAGGGAAAGGATACCAAAATTTTTGATGTCATTTACTTTTTAAAGGCGTACTGTTAAAAATCGGGTTAAACCAGAAGTATCTAAAATTTGGAAACTCGCTTCGCTCGCCTCCAAATTTTTCACTCTTCTACTGGAATATCTTTTGAATTATCTGTATAAGCCAGGTGTAATAGAAGTTTGGAGGCTCGCTTTGCTCGCCTCCAAATTATGCTATTTCCTACTAGGATATCTTTAGAAGAATCAGTTTAAGCTAGAGGTAGTAAAGATTGGAGGCTCGCTTCGCTCGCCTCCAAATTTTTCACTTTTCTACTAGGGTATCTTTAAAAGAATCTGTTTAAGCCAGGTGTAATAGAAGTTTGGAGGCTCGCTTCGCTCGCCTCCAAATTTTTCTCTTTTTTCTGGGTTAGGTTATCTTCAGGTTATCACTAATAATAATAATTCTCATGCAATAATTTGCAATCGATCAATCGAATAATTTAAATACAAATTGGTATATTCTTAACAATGATTATTTTAAGATTTTATTCTAATTTTCTATAGCATTAGTTCTAATATTTCATAGCAGTAAGCGTAATTCTCCATTAATTTAAGCCTATTTATTAGAACTAAGCATAATTTCTGATAATTTTAAGACTAATTAACCAAGATTCTCCATTGAGTTAAGTCCAAATTTAAATAGAAATAAGCTTAGTTTGTTAAATTTTCTATTAATATTATCTAAACCATTCCACCATTTAAAGGCATTCCCTTTAAGACCATATTTCATAGAATTATGTAAGCTCAAACATTATCTGCATATTGAAAAAGCTAATGAAAATACCAAATTTTTTAAAATTTTCGTAATATTTTGAAAATCATTGATCTAATTGTTAATAAAAAACTTCCCCATTTTTAGATTTATTTGAAAGTTCGCATTTTCTTTAAATTTTGAAATTTTCGCAAAATTTTGAAAATATCTGTAGTCCATTGTTAATAAAGAACTTTCAGATTTTCACAAAATTTTAAAAATTTCCGCAACAATGGGGGGCGGGCCGGTGATTTAACAACTATCGCTAATACCAAATTTTCGCATTTTCGCATTATTTTGAAAATTTTCGCAAAATTTTGAAAATATCTGTAGTCCATTGTTAATAAAGAACTTTTAGATTTTCAAAATTTTTTGAAATTTTCGCAACAATGGGGGGG
>JAQFZI010000882.1:0-12417 GCA_034695605.1 Eupelops occultus
TCATGCAAATCGTTTTCGTTACACTTATTTTTCACGAATATGTAATGATTTTCAAAGATCTTGTTTGAAAGCGTTTGCCTATAGACATTTATACATGGTAATGTAATTTATAATACAACAAAACAATAATACAAATAAAACGGTGTAATACTGTTTGAGTGACTTTTAAGTGAAAGGACATAATTTGCAAAACTTGAAGCACTTAAAGCAGAATTTTTCTCATTTAAGCGACGATTTATTAGAAAAATTCTTAAATAAATTGTGACATTATTTTTTAAAAAATGAGGTTTACTTAAATTCTTCATTTTCTTGATTATAGCTTAAATGAGTGACAATTTATTTGAGAATTCCTAATAAATCGTCGCTTAAATGAGAAAAAATTTCTGCTTTAAGTGCTTAGAGTTTTGCAAATTTTATATTAAAGCGAAAACTCTTCCGAAGACTAATTTGTTTCTCATTTAAAAGAAATTCCAAAAGACTTTCTAAAAGACGTGTCGTTCAGAAGAAAAGAATAAAACAATAGTTTATTAATGATTTCAATCAAAATAGAGTTAACTTAATATAAATATAATCATTTGAGAAAAATTCAATTTATTTCAAATATATTCTTAGAAATGTTTTTTCAAATGGAGTCGACATAACTTATGTGTGGTTTTGAAAAATGTTTAGTAAATATTCAATAAACAGTTGAACCAAATATTCAAAGAACTCAAAAGCTTGAGATCTGACACAAGAACTATAAGGACAATAAATTATAAGATAATAGGCTGTAATCGAAAGAAATCGATGGATGACATAAAAAGTCAATATCTTTCACGAGTTCTACATTTGAAGTGGGGGTTCAGTGAACATCATTGACATCAATGACAACATTTAGACTTTAATATTAGATCGAAAAAAGAGGAAAACATGTTTTGTAATCAGAGATATTTGAATGCGATTTGATTTCAACTCAAACTAATAGACTATTAGTTTTAATGAGGAGTTGACTCGTAATAAGAGATTATAGCGATTATCGATAAATCAGTCAAATTTGTTGCCGAACTCCAAACGAAAATCATTTCAAAGTGAATGCAACGAAGAAATAGTGAACGCACTTCACTTAGCAGAGCATGAATTGCATTATTTCCACACTTTTCCACTATTAAAGTGTCTTTTCTCTGCTTTTATTGCATAAAGTGCTGAATATGACAACAGATAAAAACAAGTGATCGCCAGAGAATACCTTTTATTAGTCAATGGTCAGTATTGGTGACCCCCATATAAATCAAAACACAATTTTCTGATTAACTGTAAGACAATTCTACCAAAAATGAATTATAAACAATTATTAAGAGCGATGTGATGACTGTCCTATGGCTGTAGTCTGTATTCAGCTAACGGCTAACTGTTCTCCAAAATATTTTGTTGATCACTAAAACAGAGCTAAAAATAGCTGCCGTTTTCATCAGTTCCTAACACTTCGCCAATATTTTCAACAGTTCTTCAAATCTATTGAAAATTCTGTTTCGACTCCGATTCAAATAAACAAACATTTTGTCAGAAAACTCATTAAAAACACAAAATATAAAAAAGAAATCAAACGAATAAATCATTTTCTCTGAAAAAATAAGAAAAAGCTCTCAAATAAAGCAAAATTCATTTGAATTCAATAAAACATTTGTAGAATAATTTGTTTCTCGAAAAACAAATGAAAATTAATAAAAAAAATGATCTTTTGAAAGGTTTCAACATTTATATGATTTGAGCGGAAAAAGAGGTCACGGATTGGTCTTATCTTATGTTTGACTGCTTTCCTGAAATATAATATCATTGAAAACACAAATAATAAACAAAATATTCTTTTATCAAAAGTGTTGACTCTTTTCTCGAATATTGAAATTTTGAGTGAAATAAACGCTTCTTTTTTGGGCTTTTTTTGAGCACTCGCTTAGGATTTGTAAATAAAATGGGTTTTTATTTTAAAGAATATTGAATTCAAAGTAATATTAATATTTGAAAAAAGTTTAGAATTTATTTATAGCTTTCAAATAAATAAAATCGAGTCTCTCTTTCAACCGACAACTTTTGGATTGCATTTTAATAACCAATTCGTGAAACAATGGAAATACATGTTTTGACTGAATGGCCATCCGTTGAACGTCACTATATATATCTCGCATTTTGGAGACACTATCACTGAATCTGTTTTCGTAAATGGTTTGCAAAATCCAATTGCAATCACTTTGACTTCGAATCAAATCAATCGGTTTCTTGTTTTGCCATTCATTGAAAATATGGTCCAAACATTTGACAATAAAATATGTGTTTTCTATGTCTTTGGCGTCCATTTGGTTACTGTTTTGACCATTTCTTTCAATTATTTCGAATAATGTTTTGACAATAGTTTGCAATAAATTAATAGAAAAACAATTAATTTGTATTTCTGTGAGAATTGTAGTCAAAAACAATTGTCTTCTCTGTTGGAACTCAAAAACATTGAAACCCTTTTCGTTAACCAAATCTTTGAGACATTTGTTGAAAAACACCAAAACTTTTGTTTTAATGATTTTATGAACTCTTAAACGTCTTTCAAGTGATCCACAGATGTATTTCAGACACAATTCCACAAATGATTCGTCGATCGAAAGGTTAAGGCTTTCGTTCAAAAGATATTCAATCGATTTATTTAATTCATTGATAATCGACTCTTCGTTTCCATTCTTGAAACTCAATTCAATTGAATTCAATGAAGACTTCAATTTCAAGAATTGGAGTCCAAATGAATAGTCTTTATTCAGACTTATATTGTTTTCCATTTTTTCTTCGATATTGTCTTTGATTTCATTCAATTAAATGACAATAAAAGACAGGAAAACAGAAAACAATCAAAATATTGAATAAATGGTTAAAATTCGAATAATTGCTGAAAAGTGTCAAAACTATACAAATATAACGTAACGATAAGACTGTTGGGACCCTTCAAACCGACCATTAATAGCAATTTGTAATCTAAAGTTAGACCCAAATTGTTATAATTACATTTGAATACATCAAAAATGCCAGTGATGATCATGGGCCGAGGCTCAAGGGATATTTCTGGGGGGGATAATGGATTTTCCGCTAAGGGGAGATAAAGGGAGATAACGCCATTTTTTAAAACTCAAAACACCTAAAAAGGGTTTTAACCATGAAATTAGTGTATTTCGCACTAATATTAGAGGTATTTAATCATAGAATGAGATAAATTTCAGTTAAGGGTGATTTTCAAGGGGGGGTTTGCATTATCTTGGGCATCACTGAAAAATGGATAAAATGTTAACTTTTATGCATGATTGTTTTATATGTGTTTTGGTAAATATGCATTTTAGAGCACTACCATTAAAAATATTTAGTGGTATATATAGTTATAAATTATTTAAAATTCTATTTTTTAGTTAAAATTATGTTTAAATTAAAGTCTGTAAAAACACAAATAATTGAGTCAAATATTAAGCTATTTTAAGAATAGTTTACTAATATTGAAAAATAATAAATAGTAACTTGCTTTATTTAGTCTTCAAACTGGGTAATTTAAACTTCAATTATTTAAATTGATTTTTCAACTTTACAGACATTTTCGCCGCTCTTTTGTGGTACTTCTGTATGTATTTTAATTACTGCGAATAGATTTAATTAAAATTGTTTGAAAAGAGTGCCGACGGTTACAAACAATTTCTTAGAAATCATTCAAATAATAAAAAATTAATTAGAATTTTAAAAAAGTTTTTTGAAGTGCTTTTCAATATTCGTTAAGAGAATGCAGAATCTAAAAGCTTATTATTATTTTCAATGTTCATATTGTTCAAGCACACTTTTTGAATTGAATTTTAGTCATTTAGAATCAAAACTTTAGTATTTTATTTCTAGAAATAATAAAATCGAAATTTTTTAGAGCTCTTTATTTTTTTTGACAAAACAAATACAAGAAATTAAAATTATTATTAAAAGTAAAATATTTTGTTTGAGTATAAAAGAAATAGCCAGGTTCATTTAACATAACCCTAACGCAAAATTTTCTAAAAACCATTTTTAGGGATATTCATTATATAATCCTTTTGTCATCTTTGATATAATGCTTTACATAAAGCATTTTTTGCTGAATTTTAATGACAAATAAAAGGAATAAAATTCTATCGAAAATTAACCAAAGAATCAGTTTTTTGATGAAAACATTCTTAAAATAATTCAAATCACGGCTCAGTTCCCAATAAGAAGACTTCAAAGAAATTATGAATAATTATTATTTCAGACAAAATACTCTGAAAGGCGTTATAATCTTCAAAGAATAAGTGGATCATTTCAAAAATAGTTTATTAGAAGCGTTTGGTTTTCAATTTATTTGGATTTACTCGAAATTCTTATAAAACTATAAAGAATACTATTATTTCGGGAAATGAATCATTTTTTGCTTTAATACACGTTTTGCGAACATTTCTAATTCCATTTCTTCCAATAAGAGTTCCGACGGACTCTTATTCTTTTGAATCAATTCATGAAATAAATTTTCAATTTTTTTTTAAAGAAAAATTATTATTTTTTAAGTTAATTGCTTTTAAGAATTGAAGCAAATATTAATCATTTTATTCATTTATCAAACATTTTTTCCACTAAGGAATTAAACACGAAAATAATGTAATTTGTTTGTTAGGATGTGATTTTGGGGTAGGGATGGGTAAACTCCTCGAAATAGGAGATCCCAAAAAATTTGAAAATAGGGATTTAGCCTAGAGGTTGAAAAAAAATTCGGCCTTTTTTGTACAATTTGCACTTTTCTAGTAAGCTTTTCTACCGAAATTCTCCTAGTGAAGGTAACTTCGAGCCCAAACTAAAAGACTAAAAAATTAAGGGGTATTTAAGTTATACCCCTTGCCCATCCCTGATTTTGGGGTTTGAATTGTTGCACTCAAATTCACTCTCTTGCAGGGGTTTTCAAAATATCTCCCTTAAAGTTCAAAATTAGGGCAAAATCCCCCCTAAAATCGAAAGCCGATAGGTCTATTTTTTGAAAAAAACTGCTTATTTATCATGATTATCTTACATTCTCTTCGATAAATTAACAAAAAAAATGCATGAAAAATGAATTTTCAGCCATTTTAGGGCATTTTGAGCGTTTTTTAAAAAAGTCTATAACCCCCTAATATTTTTTGAAAAGCCCCCTATACCCCCTTATAGAGGACCTTGTGGAGGCCTGCTTTCTTGTATTCTATTTATTTCGTAATTGATTACAACATTTCATATTTGTTTTTAATACTATTTTTAATTATCCAAGATAGTTTTGTCATTTCATAGCGATTCTGTTCAGAAACATAAATATGAAATAATGGTCAAAAAAATTGATAGCCCAGAGCTTAACTATTTTTATGGATATAGTCATCTACAATACTATAGTAGATGAAACCAACTGAAAAAATTGCTGATAAGTGAGAGTTTGGTTTAATGGACTAAACTAGGATATCTTAAAAAGTTTTTCGTTAAGTTTGAACGTTGATTGCCCCTGGTTATATAAATATATATTTCAGTTGAGAGCATGAAATATGTACATAAAGTGACATTGTTCTTCTCTAATATGGAGTCATATACTTTGTTATCTTTAAGATCAAGAACTTCTCCTGAGAATAAATAATAAGTAATATTTGTTCAGATATTCTATTAATACCTTTTGGCAAACTTATAATAATAACAAAATACGTAAAGAATATTACAATTAATAATCTTTTTGTTTGAAAACTCTTCCAAAATCTAAATTTAAATTAATTGAAAATTGAAATTAAAATAATAGAAAAGTTAAAGAAATTTTCTTAAAGTGTTTTTGTTTGGTTAACTCCAATAAGGAATCAATTGAACTATAAATTTACATTTTGAAGAAAATAAATTTTAGATTAAGTTACCTGCTGAACTCTCTTTTTGTGAAATTAGCTATTTACATCAGAAGTCTATCATGTAAACTTGGTTTTTTGGAGATTTAAAATAATCTGTAAATAATTTGAATAAGATAGATGAAATGCTGAATAAACATTATATGAGTGTCTAATTGAACGTATAATTTTTGATTAATGACAAGATTTGCTAATATTACCCCAGCTTTTTATGGAGTTTGCAAAAAGAACTCAACTCTTTCTCTTAGTATTCTTTGTATTGTGCCTGTTTAAATTATACCAGAATAGACTTGAAACTCAATAGTTTTACTAATGAGAGGTTTCAATTACACCTTACAATTACAATTAATTTGTGAATAAATCTTGGTCATTAAATTGATATCGATGAAAGACTCCGTCTTTAGATCATTTTTATTAATATGGTTATACATTAAATTTGATTTGTTATCGATTATTAAATGGACTTTTGGCGGTAGTTTTCTTACTATTGGTTTTCCCAAAGTCTCAAAAGAGTTGTCTTTTATTTTTATCTCCAATTCTTATTTTGATTTATTTATTTCGCTGTTGTTCTCAATGACTGTATATTTTATATCTTAAATTGATAGCACTTAATACAAACGGTCTGTTCAATAGACTGTCCATCAAATGTCTTCATTCAATTTAATCGAAACTAAAACTACACAAAAGATATTTTCATCGATTTATGTAATATTTTTTTTCTTTTATTTCAAATTATTATACTCTAAAAAAATCAATTATAAAAATTTCTTTCAAAACATTTGTACTTTTTATGTGAAATTAATGCGAATTTTATCTTAAGAATTGTTATGAAATGTCAGGAATACCATTAGGAAGACAGTCAACAGTGCTTCAGAAGAGGCTCTTCTGATAATTTTGTTAACAAGAATCAAACCAAAAAGAAAAGAGGCGGCTCTTCTCCAATGAGTTCCGTTCTGTTATTTCATTTCCTTTTCATCTTATTTTTCTGAATTCAGACCACTTTTGAAAACATTTAAATAAAATTATTTGAATTAATATTGAATTATATGAAAAGATGTCATAAACATAACTTTCATTACGTTTATGTTCATACAAACAGACAATCAATATGTGGGCTCTTAAATCAATAATCTGATGCTGACATTTGATTTTTAAATATAAGGTTTATTTAATCAATTCTCAAAATTTCATTTTATATTTTAATAACTGAATTATCGATAAACAAGTATTTAATGAATACTAACCAGCTAATTTACAAAACCAATGATGACCAAGGTTCGAGGCTTAAGGGGAATTGAGAGGGATTGAGGGGGATAATGGATTTTTCGCTCAAGGGGGATAACGCTATTTTTTAAAACCTAAAAAAACACAGAAAAAGGGGTTAACCATGAAATTAGTGTATTTCGGACTAATATTAGAGGTATTTCATAATAAAATGAGATACATTTTAATAAAATGTTAAAATTTGGATTTTGATTATGAATTTATTCACATATTTCTGATCAAAAACATTTTTCGTCTCGCTCTAAGGGGGGATTTTCTATGATTTTTCGGTTCGAGGGAAGATTTTAGCATTATCCATTATCCCCCCCTTTGGGTATCACTGCTATAAAACGAGTATAACTTCTGTTTTGAAATACATGTATAAAAGGTTTTTGTTGTCACTATGTTTTAAAACATTAATTGAAATTTATGGGGTTGTAAAGGTGTCAAAAAGATAAATTATATACTAGGAAATTTGGTTATTACCGTTAAAAACATAATTAAACTTGTGCTAGGATTAGATTTAGAATTAAATTAATTTTTAATTTAATATTTTAAGAATATTCAGTGGATTACTGATTTGTTGAATGGACTGTTTTATGCTAGCTTAACTATCTGATGAACAAACATTTAAAAGTATAATGAACATAGTTGCTAGAGGCATCATATCTTAATTGGAATATACTCTTACGAAATAAATAGAACATGTATTGCATGTGTTCCCAACTCAAAGTGCAATTTGATATTTGTTTATAAATTAATGAAAGATGTTTAACATCATTAAAACGTTAGCATTACCTGAAACGAGGATAAAATTCATGTTTAAAAAGTCATAAGAATTTACAACAAAATAAACAACTTATAGACAACTCATAGAATTCAGTTTTCACTTAACATCAAAAAATTTATGAATTGAAAAATATATGTTAAGGATATACTGCAGACTATTTTATAGATCCGAATTCAATTTAAACCAAACAATTTAAGACTTTTATTCTCAATGTTTATCGAATGGATATATCATTTGAGAAAAAATATGGTCTTCAGAGATGCGCAAAAACCAACATATTCTTATCTTAAACAGAATGATCATAATAATAATATTTCAGTTTAAAACCTAAACGAAAAAAAAACATCAAAAATTGAAATCTAATTTTTTTATTTGAAAAGTTATTTTTGTAATCATTAAATAAAATATTTTTCAAAAAAGAGAGTCTTTTGATTACTTTTCAAAATGCTGAAAACTTATTTTTGCATGATAAGCTTTTTAAAATGAATGTAAAAGATTAGATAATGAACAATCATGATAGTAATTCAAACAAAATTTAGAAAGAATATATTGATCTTTTTGTTAAAGCGATTTAATATTTTGAAATATTTAAGGATCGAATGAATAAAAAAATAGATTCTAACAAAAAAATGTAATTCATTTCCCAATTGGTTTGATTTAAAATTCTTAATTCCATCGAAACTAGACATGAAAACAACCCTAATATCAAAAGATTTAAACGAATTATGATTCTAAGTAGAGATTCTGAGAATTTAATGAATTGCCAATAATATTATGGTTATAATACTTTTATTATTATTATTATTATTTAATAATCTTTCGAATTACACTGTATATTATTTTATTTGAAATGATCATGATGAAATATGTCATCATAAAACTTGGAATTGAGTCGAATTTAAAGAATTAAATTAATGATTTAAATTAAATAAATATTTAATACATTAATGTTTTTAAAGAGAACCTTGCTCTATCCTATTTTAAACCAAATATTGAATAATAATAATTTGAATGTCTATAATATGTGACATAAATTTAAGTTCAAAAGGCATAGACAGATAGACATGAGTGGGAATATGTTTCCAATAATTATTGTAATTAACTATTGAATAGAATAATATTAGAGAATGTATTCGTGAAAATGTACTTATTTTACAACAAAATTTATTTGATATTAAATTGAGTTTTAACTTCATTTTATAGCTTGAAATTCAAATAAAGTTCAGAAAATTTAATAGAAGAGTGATTTGAAATTACTTGCAATTCACTTAAAATTACATGAACTCAGGTGCTTATCGGGAATAATATAAGTTTCTTAACTTAAGAAATAGATTCGTTAAAATTGACCCTCAATTAAAAGAATGGATTTTGATCTTCTTTTTTGGCTTAAATTCAGTTCTAATGGTATGAATTGCTTGAAAATAAACAAATGACTGGTAGCTGAGAAGCATAACAGCAGTTGTAATAACAATAGTATAACAATTGTGATTAACGTTCAAATACAGTGATTAGCATTAGTTTGGTTTAACTTTATTCCAGACTTTAATCCCAATATTGAGAATGTCTGAGAAGAGCCTATAAGAGCCAACTTTTCCAAAGTAGTGAACGCATCACAAATTATATGACTCTATGGCACACATACTCTATAATACAGTAGAGATGGCAAATATAAATATGCACAACGACAGAGCTCAGCTCACAACACATTCTCGTTGATCCGAGGAAACATGAAGTCAAGTCTTTGTAAGTCTATTATTAAATTTGTTCATAAGATTTAAAGTTATTTATTCATTATATGTTAAGCATTGATAAAAAAAGTTGAAATAAATCTTCGTTTGTCGTCGAGAGTCAAATGCTATTCTATAAACTGTGCAAACAAGACAAGAGTGCAGTAATAGGAGCTCATCACCGATGCGATCAATAACTATGACAGTGCTCTCAGTGTTTGTTAGAGTTGAACCTATTTTTTCTCAGTTGTTGTAACCATTTATTCAACACAACTATAATAGATTTGAACCGAATTTATTCCGAAACACTTTTCTACACAATATTTCGTTTCCCTTCAGCTTTAATCATACAAATGACAAATATTTAATTAAAGCAACAGTTTTATTATGTGATGCTATGGTATGCTATGGTGTGCTGCAAATCAATCTCTTCGTATAACTTATTTGTTAAATACATTTCATTAGTTTGATCTAACTTTTGACATAACCCTTATTTTTTACTCTAAATCTTCATTGAATTTGTTGTTATTTAAACTAAATTCTAATTAATATCTAATAACCAAAAATTGATTAATAAGAGAACTCTTTTCAATTGATCAAGAACATTAATTTACAGTAATTTTGGTTTTAATAAATGAAAGATAAGTGCAATATGTGTTGGATAACCCATCTCTTGATTCGTGATAAACAAAATTGAATAAGAAAATCATTGAAATGGAAATGATATTCTGGATCCAATACTTCATTTCTGGAGTCTTATTAACAATTGTGTGTATTATTGGCCTTTTGGGCAATATTTTGACACTTTATATATTGAATGTAAATGAAGGTATGAATCAAATTATTTTCCACTATAAAAGCATGCTTATTTTATTCACTTATTGTGAAAATATTGTATTTATTATAATTTCATTTAAATGTTTTAAAAAAATATTGGAATTAAAAAAAAGATTTCAAAAGAAGATAGTTTTGAAATCGTTTAATAGTTAGTATTTGAAAAGTTTTTGGTAGACATTAGAGAGAATGTAAACACTTTATTATTCAACGATTGCCCCAAATGTCAAATGACTCGCTTTTACTAATAAATCATATAAAGTGAAAAATGTTGGAAATCAAAACACTTAAGGATCTCAATATTGGTTTCCATTTGATTGATAAATGTTTTTACTTATTTCTCGAATGAGGCAAAAGTTTTAATTTATGATTAAGGGATTTGAAAATTTTAGTTTTGGCCCAAAAATTCTGAAAATACTTGCAAATATTGGTAATTGCGGTAAAATTGGCGGATGTCTGAAATAAACTGGTTAATCATACTTTATTAGCTAATTAATTAAAGCATTGGACAATAAATTATCTCTTATCCTAAGGTAAAATATCCCCATAAACATCACCTTAGAGAGTTTGGAATAAGCCCTCTAGAAAATTATTCTTAACCATTAGCACATCCAGTATATGCACCAAAATAAATGTAATGATCCATTTCATTTTCCAAGATTATAAACCGTTTCTTTATGAATAATATAGTAAATTAAATTTAATTGAATAGATCAAGGCAATTTTCAGTATTTACTTCCTTACTTTACTGAGTGTTTACTTTAAAAGCTAATGTTCCCAGAATTTTATTACTTAATTTTCTAATTCTAAGTTGAATTGAATAACTCATTTTAAATTTTCAGATTAAATTCAATTAAACAATAGATGCACTTACTTATGTAAGCTTGGACACACCCAAAAGATAATTACTTTCAAATATATTTTATTTGAATAATATTGTCACTTCTAATATTTAAAACCATGGTAGAATATTTTGCGCATAAATTTATATAAAACAATTGGAATATAAGACTGTTTAAAAAAACTTTAGGTTAGTTTATGTTAAGCTAGGTTAAAAAAGCAAAATAAAGACAAATAAGTTATTTGAAATAACTCAAAAATTATTCGAGATAGAATTCTTTAGATTCAATATTCGGTTTTCTCATAAAATTGTAATATAACCGAAATATAATATAATATATAGTTTTGTTTGGAAAAAATATTTTGGTTCTCCGAATCAAAACTAACGATATTTAAAAGTGTTTTTAAATATATTTATTAATTTTTCTGAATAATTCACTTTTTGGTCATAATTTTGTGATTTACATCGAAGTGAGTGACATCCAACCAAATATATTATATACTTCTACTAGATTCAACACTAGATACTACCATCCATTCTGTAAATATAATAGTGAATACAAGTAATAGTATTTTTCAATCAAACCTTTCGTTAACCGTTTATTTTCTCGTTTAATGTAAACGCCCCCACATAAACCACCATCAGGGCAAACTTCTCGAAATAGAAGGATCCAAAAAAAATTGAAAATTAGGGGCTATAGAGAATATGGCGAAATTTTCACAGAACTAGTATGATTAAGGATGTTTTATTTGTACATAATGTTAAACTTTCTAAAAACTGTTGTCCACCTCTTATTTAAGATGATTTTTCACTTTTTCAAAAGCTTTTTACTAACAAAATTTTCCTAGGGGGTTTCCCAATTTCTAGCCAAAACTAAAGGTATTTAGGCCACCAGACCAAAAAATTAGGGGTATTTAGGCTAACCCATACCTAACCCATAGACCCCATTGCCCATCCTTGAACCATCAATACTTATTACCAGACCTTAATAATTTTATATGAGGGAGCAAAATCTTAGTTAGTACTTTGTTGTATTTAAGAAAGATCTAAGAACTACTCATTCAA
>JAQFZI010000883.1:0-12412 GCA_034695605.1 Eupelops occultus
CATCAATGAAAGGGTGCGGTCTTTAAAACAAGTTTTTAGACCAAACATAAACAAAACGATTTGTGATTTTTAAAGTGCTTTAAATTTTGTTTTATTGTTGTTTTTTAGTATTTAATATTAAATGCGTAGGAATTCCGCCAAACATTTCAAACAAATGTTTTATTAATTTAATTATATTTTTATTTATTTAAACGTAAGTCTAATTAAATTATATTTATTTTTATACAAAATTAGTCACAAGTTTTGAATGCAATCATCTGTTTATTAATTTAAAGCACTAATCATTTTATTTTACAAAACTATTTCCGCAAAAGTCATTATTTTCAGATAAATTTGTTTATTTTTTAGATTTAAATTTGTTATTAAACAGTGATTAAAGGTTTTCTTTAAAATTAAATTTGTTTTTGTTTTTGTTTGAGTTTAATTTGAGTGGAGTTTCAATAAATAAATTCAAATGATTTCACTACTCGTTAGTTCAGTTTTGGGCCAAAACTTTTGGCTTATTTTTTAGTTTTTTCTTTTGAAAAAAAATTTTTTCAGGTTTTGTTTTTTAATTTCAAACATCTGTTAAATTCATTTCATAAGGAAATGGTTTAACATATGATTTGAAATATTCTCAACTTTTGAATGAACTTTAATTCAAACGACAGACAGTTATTTAGTACCAATTGATTTGTTTGTGGTTTGTTTACAGGTATTGGATTCAAATGATGTGATTTTCAAAGTAGACTAAACTCGTGATAAAACAATTTTGCGATCATTTTATTACTGGTTTTAAGTTTTATCAAAATTTTCTCAAAGTTTTTATAACTATTTTTTTAACGAAATTTTCCGGGAATTCACTGATAAAAAAGTGAACCGAAATGTCACTGAAAAGCCGTAGAAACCGTTCCCTTCAATGTGAAGACCGAAGACATGTTCCACTTCCGACTGGTCCTCTAAAGATAATTGGATGTCGAGATATAATGACCGGTTTCACTAAAAAAGGCGGTGTTTTGGTCCGACTGTTCTATCCGGCAGCAAATCAGTCCAAGTCTATTGAGGAGCAGCGCCTTTATTGGCCAAATTGGTTGCCACATGAAAACTATGGCAGAGGTTATTGCGAAGTGGCCGGCATTAAATGGGAACCGCTCTACAAATTCGTTCAGCGAATGAATGGCAATATTTTTATTCCAGTTATTCCAAACGCGAAGCCATTGCGTCCAAAAAATGGCACTCCTTATCCCGTCATTATATTTTCGCACGGGTTGGGGGGATGTCGCACATTATATTCAGCCATTTGTTTGGAGATGGCTTCCCATGGATTTATAGTGGCAGGTACTTTTAAAGCCTTCAATTTCTTATATCAAATAATTAATCGGATATATTATTATTGATAAAGCGGTAGAGCACAGGGATAATACAGCCTCCCTTTCCTTTTATGCTAAACAAATTCGGTATTCAATGAAGGACTCAAATCCAAACTTTTTTAGTGAAGTGGACGGACAACAGTTTGAAGACGAACCTGATTTTGGTGATGAGATCGATGACCCCAATTATATTCCTCCTAAAGCTTTAGCTGCGGTGACATCTGTACCGCACATCACAATGGAATGGGTCAGATTCAGAAACGTTCCGATCAACAGATTTGGCCCAAAAATATATAATTTTCGTAATAAACAAATACATCACAGGGTTAGGGAGTGTTCGCGAGCTCTCGACCTTATAGAAGCACTTCAGGCCGGATATGAACTGAACAACTTATTGGACCCACTCTTCGATATATCAGAATTTGAAGGACTCCTAGACTTGGAAAAGACTATAATTATGGGCCATTCAATGGGAGGCGCCACTGCTATCATGTCTGCGGGAGTGGAGCAGAGGTTCAAACTGGCCGTCTGTTTGGATCCGTGGATGTATCCAATAAAAAACGAAATGTTTGATTTAGTGACTCAACCCATTCTATTCATTAATTCTGACAAACGATTGGATGACACCGAACACAATTTGAATAAAATAAAAGAATTGATATTAACCTCCGATACAAACGAACCCAACGACGAAGAACTTCGTAAAGCGGTTACCGTAAAGGGTAGTGTACATTTTAATCAATGTGACACTCCTTTTGTCTTTAATTGGATAACAAAATTATTGATTGGATCGTTTGGCGGCAAATCAAAGAGAAATCGTTTCACAGCTCACGACATCTCTAATTATTTGGCCCTTTCTTTCATCGGACAACGTTTGGGTAAAAATCTGATTAATTCTAATCCAAAATCAAGTATTTTCTGAAATATTTGTTTAGATATACCAATCAGTGAAGACGTGGAGACATATTTGAGCGAACAAAAGAAGAAATTTCGTCCGACTTATAAGAAGTGACACAATTACCAGTATTTCTTGTGATTAAGCGATGCCTTCAATTTTGCTTCAATTGCTATTAAGTGACATTTGATTCCCTATTTGTATATAATTTCATTTTGTATTAACGTTTTTCGACAAATCTTTCAATAATTGTTGAAATTATTCTTTTAAACCAATTCTCACTATTTATAACCAATTTAACCAATATTTTTGCCAAATTCGCACATTTTTAAGGGTTGGTCATTATTGAAGAATTGGGTGTACTTACGCATCGAACAAATTAATTCCTGCCAAATGATTGACTCGTATTTTATTTTATTCATATTTTTAGATATTTATGTGTTTTAAACGTTTTTTGTGTTCCATTCAAATGTTAAACACTTTAATTAAAAGCAATATTAGTTTTAAATTATTTATAAACCAATTCTTATTCAATTGTAAATCAGTTTCCATTTCTTATTGTAATGAAATTTAATTTGATTTCAAACTTAACTGATATTCATTTAATTTCCAATTTTTATATCAAAACTTTATACTTTATTTAAGTGTTTTTACAATTTTTTTCTTTAAACAATTTATTAATTATTTTTTCATTAATTTTATATGTTTTCAAAAACATAATTATTTAATATTTAATATAAAATTGAATACAAAATTATAGTATGAATCGACAAAACATATATATTGTGAACCAAAATTGTTAATTAAATTTATTTACAATTAATAAAGTTTTAATTAAAAGGTAATAGATGACATCAAAATATTCTTTTATTTGGAATAAATTATTTTAAATTATTTATTTTAAGTCACTTTTTAATTGAAATGAAATGAAATCACTTTTTATCGCTTTTGGATTAATATATCAAAAATCGATTTATAAGAAAATCTGAGAATTAAACCAAAGAAAAGTACTGATTAAATGGTCTGACTTTTGATAACAAATGTAATATATTTACAATTTCTTGCCTTTAATTTCAATTCATTATCTGATTCTCTAAAGAAGAAACTAATTCCCAACGATTACAAGAAATGATTTTTAATGGAAAAGTTTAGGCGCTATAAGGATTAGTATCTAATGATTAGGTATTTCTTTCATTCCCTTACATTCATTCATTTTTACCAATATTTTACAGAAATGTTTATAAATATAATTGAATAGAATTAATGTAATCCTACTCTCAATTTGATATCAATTTTGTTCAATCAATAAATATTTACAGGAAATCCCAATTTTCAAGTATTTATTTCAAATGACATTCTTTTATAGAGAAAATCAATTGAAAATAATTTACCAAAAAATGTTTTATTTTCTCCTTTCCAACGTATAGTCGAGGTAACTTTTGCACCAGTCTCTGACACCAAACTCGTCTTTACAACAGAATGTGAAGGCGTTTTCATTAGTGGTGGCTTCCATACAGGATCTGCACAATTGTAGAGCAGCTTCACTTCCACAACTACCCTCCACCAAATTGTTGAACAGCAGGTAATTTCCCAGTTTTCCAAACCTGAGACGAGTCGGATTCGATGATACCCTGACCGCAGTTAAGGCAATACATGTGATTAAAATGAGTGCCAATTTCGACATTATTTTTATTCTTGTTCTTATTCTTATCGATTAGATTCGACTGAAAATTATTATTACTCAAGAGTTTTGTTATATAAATGTTTGAAACGTTGATTAAAGTATTAGAACTCAAATATTTGGATATATTTTGAAATTTACTATATTTTACACTCAAGTAGAAAGTGATGGTTTATTAACACAATTCGATACTTTATATACTATGCTATTTCTTGATATGTGCACAGTTACGCCACTTTACCATTTTGGAAGCCATTCGAAGGCCGGCCCCCATCGATGGCCAACTCCCAAAATACAGAAGATTTAAAGCTTAAGTAAAAAAAGATTTTGGTTCTGATTCGATGGCCATACCAGAGGTGAATGAGAGGCTGGGCTCAAACCAATCAATTAAAACTCTATCTTCACAAATGATGTTTTGTCGGGAAATGTCGACTACACACCAAAAACAGCGGATTTAAGTTACGCCACTCTAAACGCGTCTTAACTCAATATTATGTAAACTATAGTTTCAAACAATTACCGACTCTTTTGCTTTTCAGATAAGCTTTTTTGGATATTCTGCCAAAACGATAAGAATGAGAACGGAGAGGGAACACCATTTTAAAGGGGAATAAAAATCAATGTGGTTAAGTGAATAAATGTCATGGGAGTAATGGTTATCATACATATGAGGTCCATTAAGCCATAAAGTCCTTAAAGACTGGGAAGAACCTCATATATTTATGGACTCAGCATTAGTTACCTAACCCTTGATCACGAGAATAGTCTGAATTCGGAAATATTCTGGAAATTATATTTCAAAGTTAAACATAAGTCAAAGAATATACACAATTAAAGGGCGCTGACACTGACTGACGCCTATACTGAAGGACAAACTGTGGTACGATATTAACGACTCTTATCAGTTATTTCAAACTTATAGTTGAGTTATACAAACAGTCCACTCATATATCATATATCTCTCAATAACTTTAGAATAAAATTTGTGTAAATGTAGTCCAAAAGGAATTAAAGAATCGCCGCTTTTATTGCAATTCTCTTTAATTAGTGAATACATTCTTGCAAATTGTGAATACATTTTGTACTTTGAATGTCTGTATTTTGACATACTTTTCCTTTTTTTGGGTAAAAATAAATAAAAACTAAAATAAGTATAAGTAAATAGTTTTTTATATTATAAATAAATATTTTGTTTACTTATGAGACGATAAACTCTATAGAATTCATAAATAAAAACCATAAATAAGTCTATAATCAAATAGAAATTAGTAAATATATTTTGATAAGAATTTTTCCAAATGGTTTTTAACCAAAATTACTCAAAATTAAAAGCAAAATCATTTTACTTTTGTACTTAAATCAATTAATTTGATAATCGAGTTACTTTGAGTTCATAGTTTCAAAATCTAATTTAATTTGAGTTTGTATTTAAGAAAAATCCCGGTTTTCGTACTTAAAATTTGAAGCAATCTTTTAATTTATAAGTTTTAAGAATAATGATTAGATAGTCCTTAAAATCTTTACGAAAAATATGTGAAATCTCTCTATTTTAATGTTCAGTCAATAACCCCATTAAAAGAATCGTTAATTTAATCACTTATTTTAAAGTTATGGCCAGACTTTCATCCCATCCAAACATTTGGAAATTTTGCCAAAATATCTCATTTATGATTCAAATTTTAATACATTTTATGAGTGAAAATATCAAATTACTTATCAATATTCTAATGATTCATAAATCGTTTGTTATGAACAAATGTAATAACCTTGTTCATAAAATGATTTTACGAATGGGAAATATTGTGTATCTCTTATACTGTAGTTTAGTTACAAAATAATGAGTTAGTATTAATTTATTACTTCTAAAGTTTATTCAAAGTAAGATATTGTCCAGATATATTGCCTTGACAAATCAATCTTAAATGTGTTTTTAACGCCATTTTGAACAAAATATGAGAAAATAGTTTTAATAAATAAAATTCGTTAAACTCTATGATAATGAATGTAATGATAATTTAAATTAATTTAAATCATTATTTATTATCGCTTATAATAAACAAAACCCTTGAAATTTCTTTGTGTAAGTAGTGGTGAGAGATATTCCGGCCTTGAGTTTATTGGAAATACTTCAAAAACACATTTTAAACACCGCCTCCAAAGAATAGGAGGTATTTTCCCAACAAATATCGCCAATATTTGAAGGATTTTCCAAAATATTAATCAATCAGTTATGTAATGCTTTAATGTTTTGCATTCGACTTATTTACAAATTCCTAAACTTATGATTAGAAGAAATGATTTTTAGTGGAAAACAATTTTCTAAATTCTCACATAAATCAGTATTCGATAACTTATTGCTTATTTTGCACTAATTTTTGTTTACTTTTAAGGCAAATGTTATGTAAAATAGAATTTTGTTTTATATGTCATTTAAAACATAAAATTTGAATTAGTTTTTGAAATTTAACAGAATTTCAGTTAAGAGTAATTTTGTTAATCCCGCCAAACATATCGGGTATCAAATTGAAAGTAAACTTTTAAATCAAAAGTGGGTTAAATTGTCAAAAGTTTCCTTCAAATTGAATTTATTTAGTAAACTGTTTCACATTTATAAATAAATTTTGATGAGTTATATCCGAGTTGTCTATTGGTTGGAGTCATAAATATATTGGTTTTGGAAAACTTGATTCAAAAATTGACGCTATATTTTGTGTTATCTTCTCTTTGCTCTCAAATTTAGCAAATGTTAGGAATAAATATAAAGATAACAATTAATAATTGATTACTCATTCAAATTCATTTGAATATTGGTTTAATCCAGTTCTTAATTTTTTTTAAATAAAAGCAAACTATTTTTTATTGCTTTTTATCAATGGTTCTCAAACTTTTCGACTCTAGGGGGTAAATGGCAACTTATTCCGTAAATCCTAATGGGGATATTAAGGGGTATTTTTCAAAAATCGCTAAAAACCTCTAAAAACTTTCAGAACTCTTTAAACATGTTTTCGAGCAACAAAAAAATTGAAAATTTTGAGAAAAATGTTATATTCCCTTAAATTTTATCTTAAATTTTTCATTATTATCTTAAAATTCCTTGAATTTACTGCTCTTTTAATAACATATGGCTATCTATTCTTACTTAACATTCATATACTATTACTTCTCAATATCTTTTTCATAATTTTTTTAGATATTTTGGTGTAAATTTAACCTTTTTGAGGCTGAGTGAAGGGGTCCTTCCCCGAAGATTCTGGGTGTGTTTGGCAATTTTTCGATTCTAGGGGGATTTTCAAAATATATGCTTTTTATGGTTAGATATAAATTTTGCAAATACATTGAATTATCTTTACTTATTCATGTGAATTATCATGACTAATCTTAAAATTATCTGTCATTTTTGAGATTTTAAAAGTATTTGAAATACTGTATTTCCATATTTTTTATGGTAAATTGCCTTGGACAACTCTACTATTTCGGTTAATTGTTATTCAGCTAAAAGTGTTATTAATATAAATGTATATAAATTTGATTCTTTTATAAAAAGCTGATTTTGAAGAACTATTGTTAATGTGTTAATCATTGAATAATTATTAATTTGTGGTTATTTTTAAACTGTTTTAATGATAAGTACTTTCAATAGGAAGTCTCGACGGAAAGCTTTCTTCAGTAAATTGACAGAACTTTGATCTGTGAGTTGTAGGAGTCATACAATTTATGTTCAAAAACCAAAACTAAATTTAACTCATGATATGATAGACAATCAGCACTTGATTACCACTCTTTAAGTTAGATTTGACGGCAGTACTAAACGTGATCTCAAAATATCTTAAAATAATTTTTTGAAACTTAAAATTTCTATTCATTAGTTTAATACAAAAAAAATCAAATAAATGTCAATTATTTAATTGATATATAAATAAAGTGTTTACAAATAATTTCGATTAGAAAAGTCATAATTAAATTGAGTAATTAATCAAACTTTTATCCAACAGTTTCGTAGTTCTTTCGAATAAAATCAAAGTTAAAATTAAATTAAATAATATTAATTGAACTAGTTAAACTAAATTGAAATGTATTCATTTTAACTAAATTGATTTAAATCTCACTTTTGATTTTGTTATAATAGCACTATTAATGAGATGTTTAAGGTAAAAAAGTTATTTGATACCTGGAATTTTACTTTTTCTTATAAAAATTTATAAATAGTATTAAATAATTTTATTTAAATATTGACAACAATTATATTAATTAATTAATTGATAATCTAATTGAAGATTTGAGTGGATTCTCATTAATTCTTATTTCGAAACTAAACGTTAGAATTAATTAGAGATAAAATAAGTGATATTTGAGCTTAAATTTTGATGAGATTTGGGTCGAAGTCATATGATTTCATAAAAGGAATAGAAGAACAGTTGGCTTCAAAGCTAATAAAATTTTAAGATTCTTGAGAACTGATTCTTAAGAACTAATAACTTTTCTAATCATTTCATTTGTTATTTTCTAAACATTTTTTATGCAATATTTGTAATAAAATTATACTTAAATTATAATAAATTGTAAAACATTTTTATTTTTTATCAATAAATACTTTTATTTGAATAAATAGTAATTTAATTAATGGAAAAATTACAAAACTTTTGAAACTTTTGAACTAAACTTTTGCTCTTAATATACGTGATTATCGACAGGTTTGCCCTTTGACTTTGCAGTCATCTGCATGTCCTTCAATGTCCTAATTATCCTCTATTTGACCTCTAAATGACCTCTATTTGACCTCTAAATGACCTTGAAGCAAATTTCAATTTATATACCATAAATCGAAAATTTATTTAGCCTTGAAATTACGTAATTGGCCCTGACTTTGCATAACTGACCTTGGTATGAGCAAGGATGTCCTTTAAAATCACCTCTAACTGACCCTCAAATAATTTTTCAAATTATTTAACAAAACTATGAAACAATTGAAGAAAATGAAAGTTTGATTGACTCATAATTTTATTTAATAACTGTTTTATTGGAAATGTTTGTGACATAAGTTTAACTGATTTTAATTCAATAAAAAAATTTTAAAATAAATGATTTAAAGAATTAATGAAAAAATAATATCTTTATTGAAGAGAATGAAACTTAAATAATAAAATAAAATCCAATTAATTTTTGTCTTCGGTTCTAATTTCCAGAATACTATCTTCAGTGACGGGTGTGACTACAAAACGAGGAATATTGGAGGGGGAGGAACGAGCGGAGGGCCACAGACTATATGGCAAGTGTTCGGTGTGATGTAATGAATGCCTTAACAGATGACTTCCTCTTCGATTCCTTCGCGATTGTCTACTCATATCATTTGAATAAAAGTTATCCCCGAATGTAAAAACATTTGAACCAATCGGTTGAATTCCAGCCGAGAGCGGCATCTTTACAGTCGGTGTTGTCGGACGAGACAACGGCTCCCTCATTGAGAAGCGGTCGGATTCGGTTTCCATTGTCTAAAAATGGTTATATTAGTTATTAATAATAAATTAATGAAATATGGCTTACAATAAAAGTGGGTGTAATTTGAGATAAACGACTGCCTCTTCTGCCATGGATTCTCCTGTTAGCGATGGCACCCAACTCGACATCAGCCACTCTAATGTTTGGCAAATTAATTGATAGTACACTACTTCTGCGTCTTTGATCCTTCCGAATATCATTGGAAGTAATTGGCGGTTGAAATATGCCCTGACTCATTCTTCGCATTAAATCGATCTAAAAGTCAATTATTATTCTCTTTAGAATTATTAATACGAATATATATTCAATTAATTAATCATAAAATCTATTAAAACAATTTGAGATTTAAATGAATTATAATCTATTGAAATACTAACAAGATATTTTAAGCAAATTTCGCAAGACTTGCCAATATAAACAGTAACCAAGTACATTTTTAGGTACTTTCATTATTATAATAGGTAGAAGTAGTATTTTACAAGTCTTTTGATATTTGTTCAAGATATATTAGCAAATTTATGTTAAAATATTTGAGAAAAGTTAATAAAAAGTTGCAATAAAATTAAATACATTATGAGGGGACTGTCGGGTTCTTGTCACCGATCGGTAGACATCATCGGCTTCAACATCGCGTACAATATCATTAAGTGTTTGAAACTGTGTGACCCGGGCTTCAGGACTATCTGATAATAACTCGTTTGCATCGATTCCATTCATATCCTTAAAAGTATTCTTTAATTAAATTCTTAAATAAAATATAGTTTTTTTAGATTACCGCCCATTCTTTTAGAACCTGTTCCCCAATGTTTTCATTATTACTTCCATGTTCTGCATTATATTCGCGAACAATCTTTCAAAATAAATAATAGTAATGAGAACCTTGCTAATTCTAAATATTAATAAAAACAAACTTTGATATCTTCTTGAAAGAATCGTCTGGTGTTTGGGGACATTGTAGACAAGGGTGCGATTTCTTTTATCTGATATCAACAATAAATTATAAATATTTTCTGTATTAGAAAAGAAATGAACCGAACCTTTAATAAAATCAATGCTCCGATAAATATATTGGTTATATTTATTAGGGATAGTATGAGACTAAGACAACCCAATATTGCTGTTTCGATGGCTATATTGTCATTATAAAATGGCACATAATTTTCTGCTGGAGTCAATGATTTGCATAAATTGATATAGGTTATGTTGGTACTACTATAAAATGTATTTATGGGATCTTCACCGATTGAACGCAAGACACTGAGTGTCGAATAGGCCCACAAAAGACCCTTTTATTTAAAAATTCAATTAAGTTTTAGGATTAAATGATTTGATTTGAATTACTGTATTGACAGCCGGTGGCAGTAAAGACACAGATATAGCGACCCCCACCAGTGAAGCTTCATTTCCAGACAATAATGATATGGCTACCGCACAACCAGAAGGAAATGCTACTAATGTACCAACCCATGCAACCCTAGGAAGACCTCTTTCCCTCATCATATTTGTGGGCCATTCCTGATCAGCCCAATCGTCTTTGAAGTTAAGGGCAATGGCACCGAATACAAACCCTAAATGAAGCCATAGTTTCAAATCAGTTAATTTTAAATAAGATTTTACCGAAAATAATAGTAATGGCGAAACAAACGCCTAAATTTCTGAATCCTAAGCGCCGAAGAGAACCGTCTTTGATAATTGTGCCGAAAGTCATTGCCATAACCGGACCCTATAAATGACTTTGATGTTTAATTTTTATGATTTTAATCAAAGTATACCATCATAGGTGAGACCAACATACTGGCCACCAGACTGATCACACTGTTGTCCAGTAAACCCATGGCTGCGATCCAAGAGGCGAATACCAAATAACAAACAAAATCAAATGTTAACGAAGCGCCACTCCTCACGTTATCGACCACCTGTCAAAGTTAATTTACTATATTCATACTAGATCATAAAACTCTAACTATCTATACCTGTGCAACAGTCAGTCTCGCTGTCACTGATTTTAAGAATGAATTTTGGAGGGCTTTAAAATGACTCAATTTTCTCATCCCTTCCTTTTCATTATTTTCATCACTTTTTAAAAATTAAAAATATTTGAAATAAAGAAAATTTAATAAAACAAAAATTACTCGATTGGGATGTCATCCAACGGATCGATGTCTTCTCCGTAACAAAAGAGAGAGAATGGAATTATTCTAAATTTATAAAAAATTGTGCATTTAATTAATTTGGCCCAAGATTAATAAACTGACCCAATGGTGGATGGCCATTTTATACCGATATTTCTCGATTTGAAATACTGAATAACGGCATCACTTTCTTCGATATCCACTGAAAATGATATTTCATAATAGTTTTCATTTTTGGACTTAAGCCAAACGGCCTCTTCTATGCCCAGACATAAGAGCGACTCTTCAACCGCCTAAACAATCAATTAATTAGTAATCTTATCAGTTTAATAATTCTATCTTGTTCGTTTAGCTTACCGTTTCAAGAAAAGGTTCTCTTATGTTATTGATTTTGTTTCGATACTCATTATTTAAATTTTCATTTGTCTCGTTTATTGTATCTAATTCACCTTGAACACAAAGTAATTTCAATTAAACTCAAGAAATTGTTAATTTTGTTATTAATAGAAAATATTATTAAAAAGTTAAATAATCAAACTGAGTATGTACATTCTAAAGTTTAATCTAAATGAATCTAAAAAAGTTAGTCATAAATTATGAGTCATAAGACAGGCCATTTCTAATTCTTACATTTATTTCTAATAAAATGATGAATAAATCCAGATTTAAATAAAATCTAATGAGAATAAAGTTGTATCAAAATATTGATAAACTTTTATCTTAATTGAAGTCAAGTTTTATATTAAGTTATGAGACAATCGATTAAATTATTGATTAAACATAAGACAAAAATTAGTTTTAATGCTATTAATTGCTATATCAGGGATGTGCAAGCTATTCGAAATTAGGAAGATCTTGC
>JAQFZI010000884.1:0-12389 GCA_034695605.1 Eupelops occultus
AAAAAAGTTGAGTTCACTCTAACCATAATTTCCTATATTATTATTTACCAAAATTAAAGTTTTATATTTGTTAGCCACCACTAATTGGGAGGGGGTCTAAATTAATTTTCGAAATCATTTAAAACTTTTTGCTATAGTTTTGAATCAAAACTTTGATTCAAAATTAGCGCTCATTTGAGACACACTTTGTTTGCATTTGCGTTGAACTCAACGACCAAATCATCAAAACATAAACTCGTGTTTTAAGAGTTTTAAGACTTCAATTGTTTTCTTTTATTTACCATAAAATGACAAATAAACAGATTTCTGGCGGAGAAGGAAGTGCTCCAAAATGGCGTATAATTTATCCGCAATATATAAATAGTAATTTGACGCTATATATGGGTCGAAGACTTCCAAAGACTGAGTGCGTGTCTGACCCGAAGTGCACTGAAATCAAGGATGTGTTGGAATCAATTGATTGCTTCCAAGTTGTTTATGAACCCAACAAATGCTATTCCCGAGAAGTGGACAAAGAGTTGGCTGCGAACAGGGGTTATATCAAATATTGTCTCATTTTGAACACAAAAACTCAAGAAATGATTGCAAACAATGGTTTTGAACACAAGAAACAAGTTTTGAAACATATCTCGAAATTGATTCCCAAACTGAAGACCAGATCCAAGACTAATGTCACTCAAAACACTCAACAAACCCAACAAACTGTTAACCCAAACAATCCGAAGAAAAAGAAGAATAAAAAATAGATTTAATATTAATTTTAATAACATTTTGTTTGAATTTTCAATTCATTATTCTTTCGATGTTTTCATATTTTAATCAAAATTTCAATTAAAATAAATTCAATTATAAAACGAATAAAACTTTTAATTCTTATTAACACTAAAAAAGTGTAATTAAATAATTTATAGCAAAAGATATTTAATATAAATAACAAATAACTTAATAGATATGAGATCTCAATGAGTAACAAATTATTTGATGGCAAAGACTACAAATCAGTTGCAATGATGTTATCGCTGAAGACCACCTCTTCTGAAGATTCTTTGGCCCAATTATGATGTTTTCGCTTATGAGTCGTCAAACTGTTCACAAAACGATTAAATATTTAAAACATTTAACTGAGCCCTCAATTTAGATGAGGCCAACACTTACGGTGTTTGTTGTGAAGAACTGTAGTGACAGTCGGGATAATCACATTTGAATGGTTTCTCTCCGGTATGAGTCCTTAAGTGGCTCTTCAAAGTGAACGGTCGACTAAACCGAGCCTCACATCCGACCCACGAACACAGATATGGCTTTTCTCCTGTAATACCAATTCATTAAAATTAAAGAAATGGTAAGCCTTTCATACAGACCGGTGTGAATTCGTTTGTGTTCAGCGATCTTATTGTTTGGGGAACGGAATTCACATCCGGGCCAATCACATTTGTAGGGCTTTTCATTTGTATGAATTGTTTTATGTCGTTTCACATTATAACGAGACGGACCTCTGAAGTCACAGCCGGGCCTCAAATCATTTAAAATTAAAAATTAGTTTTGAAATACAAGTAATGATAAGATAGTGAATACCAATCGCATTGGAACTGATGTCTTGCTGTGTGACTCTTACGTATGTGTCCAATCAGATGACCCCTTAAGACGGCTCGATATTTGCAATCAGGGTATTCGCAAAACCAAGGCTTATGACCGGAGTGTCCGATCACATGATTTATAAGTGTTTGTCGAGTCGTGAACTTCTTCTGACATAAAATACCAGTTTTGGTGTCAGAAAATTCACAGCAATACTCATAGTCTTCCACTTCACTCTCCATTTCACTGTCGAATACTGTTCTCACCTCTTCGTTGTCTCCTTTTGCAAGACTTTCATCTGATTCCTGACAATTGTTTTTTAAATCATCAAAATTCTGATTATTTGATTCAACAATATTTTCATCTATGAATTGATCATCACTTAAGACGTTTTGATCAATGGTTTCGATGGATGGATCAATACATTGTTCTGTAAACGAGTCATCGGTCTTCTGTCCATCAATTTTAATGATAATCAGATTGTTTTTCAAATTGTGATCAGATTTGAGCTCTAATTTATCTTTTAATTCAATGTATTTTTTGTTTAAGACATTTAATTTTGTATTAACTTTTGTATCAATAGATTCTTTGCATTTACAACGAAGTGATTTATTCTTTAAGAGATCATTAATTGTCTCAATTGTGGCCAACATTTTCTTCATTATTTCATTATTACTTCTCAAACATTTCATTTCACATATTATTTCTTCGACTTCTCTATCACTCATTTGTCTGAACGCTTCCACTTCTGAAGACATTTTCATAAGAAGTATTGTTTTAGATAACAGTTAAACCAAGAAATTAGTTGTATTTTGAAATAAATTTGACAGAAATGTCATTTGAATTACAATTCATTGAAGTTTAGACATTATTTTTCAGATTTGAATCATTGTTTTGTTTACATTTTGGTCAAATGTAAAGCAATTCATTCAAATATAACGTTATTTACAAATTTTTTTCTTACGAAAACTCAAAAGTCATTCAAAAAAATTAATAATTGAATAAAAATTATAGTAATTCTCTATAATTTTGTTTAACACTTATTAATCTATTCTACAAAAATGTATTATATTTAGTGATTAATTAAGACCCTTATCTCAATATATTTCACAATTCAATATAAAGTTAAAATTCTTTGAACCTTAAAATGCTTTGATATCGCCCTGGTAATTAATATTGCAAAATCAATTGATAATACCATGATACTATAATTTTGTTTGTATAAAATGCTTTAAATTTTTTAATGATTAAATTGATGTATTAATTGAAAATAAATGACATATTTTTTATATTGAAGGCTATTTAAGTTATTAAACACATCATATGATCAAATAAAAGTAAAAATGGAAATTAGTTTTGTTGCTTGCCAATTCTTTTTATTATTCAATCAAACGCAAGACAAAAATCGATTTTTATGAACTAAAGATAATGTATTTGTTATTAGTTTATCCGAAAACCTGTTGCTATGAAAACTTGGAACAAATGAAATTCGAGATCTTCTTTGTATTGTCACAGAATTTGTTGCATTTCTTTGACTTTTTACTTAACTTATCTGTTATTTGTTCCTAATATTGAAGAATAATTCATTGATCAAATATATTATGATATTTTCTGCGTGCCTTTTGTCAACATATTCTTCAATTATTACTCAATAAGACATGAATTGCAGAAACGTTAGAATAATGAGAATGAAATTATTCAGAATATAATTCAGTGCTATATTTGTATCGATTTATGGTATTATTTTTCTGACGATTAATATTCTAATAATTAAATAAATTCATAATTTTATGGCTAATAACACGAGAGAAAGCCATTAAAATATACATAAAAGAACTTTCTCTTAATGTAGTATTAATGCAAACTTATAGCGAATATCTACTCTGATATGAAATCTTATTGTGAAAAGCATATGATGTGCTCTTTTTCTGTGCTATTATAATACCTGTGCTAACTAGTAGTAACCAAGTAAACCAGTTATTGGCTTCGGTCAATACTTTGGCATTCGAAGAAACTTTTTAAATGGTTTCAAACATTTTATGCAATCATCTATAGGTTGAGTCAAATGTTTTCCAATGATTGAGAGGTAAGTTATATATATAATTATTGTGATTCAGTGCCTAAAACTTAGATATTTCAAAACAAACACTTGTGAGGAACCGGATTATCCACTTGCAAATCTCATCCAATGTCAGGGTTAGAGTTCAATGAACTTTATTAACGGACAGGTATTACAATTAAGAATTCATAACATTTCCTATTTTTGAAGTCAAAGCACTCATTCGATTGTGTCGTTCATCTATTTATTGAATTTAAAAGTTTAGAAACTTTTCTATCATTTAATAAATCTATAATTTGAGAAAAAACTCACATAAAGGCTATCAAAATGACATCCCAAGAATTTCCAAGATTAACTCTAAGATAAAATTAAAGAGAAATTCACGTAGACTCGTTTATTGGCAGAAATAAATTTAAAAGTCAGACTATAATGATATAAACTGATATAAACCAGATCAAACTGACCTTTCGAGAGTATTTCAATTGTGTTTTGTGTGGAACTCAATATTTTTGTCTCGTTTTTGTCAAATGTTTGAAAACGTCAGTCCTCTACCCTTTTTTATGTTTTCCATTCACATTCACACCCTATAACACCCTTCCCATTCATTACAGACCTTGGCTTTTATTATAACCAAAAAACCCTATAAATTGAATGAATGCCCAATTGTTATGCCATACAATTGTTCGAAACCAAAAAACTAATGGTTAATAAGAAAAGATTTAAACTTTAAAGGTTTGAAATGTTTTTGTTGGGAAACAATGTTTGCGATAAAATAACTTAAATTATTGTCAAACCATAAAAAATAATATTATTTTCACAAATAATTATAAATTCTTTCCTAAATATCTCACAACAATTCAAAGAGTAGATGAATTTAATGAAAGTGAAAGGTTAAATAAGAGACGAGCAAGGTATACTGCTTAATATTACAATAATCTACATAAAATTTTATTATAGAATTTTTCCATTTTTTTAATTAAAACAAAGTTTTTATTTAGTAAAACTTATAAAAAAATATTTATCACTCGAAGCCCTTTTGATTCTTATTCTTGTAAACTGAATTTTTTAACGAAAGGACTGACGTATTTTCATAAATTTTATTTTTAAAAAGAGAGAGATAACATTAAAATTTAATTTTATTACTGAGAAAACATTTTTTTATTTGAAGGTTGAAATCAATTAAAAGAAATTTATTTTAAAGTAACTGCGTGAAAAAAAATATTATTCACTATAAAAAGAATAATTACTGTATTTAATAGATTAGCTTGGTTACTCAAATATCATTAAACTCGCTTTAATTATTATAAAATATAATATTTCCTTCAACTCTGCAATCATTCAAATTCATAGGATTTCGATATTCAGATGAAAATAGAATGACATCAGACGCTAATTGACGTTCAGACGGCATATTCGGCCAAACGATTGCTTAACTGCTTCTGAACCAACAATTATTGGCTTTCAATTAGTTTCAATACAATAAACAAATTGAATTTGAAATGAACATAAGGAACTTGTTAACTTAATTGAATTTATCAAATTCCTAATTCAATGTTTACTCTGAATTAAAGAATTTATGGCTCATACCCAGATGCTTCTTAATAACATTTTTTGTTTACGAGATTAATTTGCAACTCTGGTAAACAATATTATATAAAAACAAAATTCATTTGATATAAACTTTTAGAAGACTTAAGATTCTGTCAATTAAATTGAGAATAATTGCAACCAAAGAATAAAACATCAGTTAATTGTTTTATTAATACATGAGTGAACACAAATTATTGTCAATTGGATGGATGAGGAATACTTGCTAGACTTGGTAGACATGGGTTTGGCTTCACTTAAAAGCGCTGTAAAGAGTATCTGAGCAGAAAAGACGATTACCTTGAAATGCAGTGTATAGTTGGAAACAGACTTTCACTGGATTTCCAGTCTTCGCCACAATCACACTCATGAAATTCACTAGTATTTAAGTGTTGCATTTCATTCAGTTTCAGTTCTTTCATAGCACTGGGAGCCCGAATCTGAAGGTCATTTATCTTTCACATGAACTTATCTTTCAAATAAACTTTTTGATAATCAAAGAATTTTGAAAATAAGTGAGTTTTTCATAATTTTTATGTATTTATTATCAAAATGAATGGTACAGAAGTGGAGCCAATGCTTAAACACCATAATGAGTGCGACCACAATCCCACTCCTAATCACAATAACAACAATAATCCCAATCATATCGAAAGTTATTATAAACCGAACAAAAGTTTTGATGAGAAGCGAATAGAGTTGGTTTGGAGTAATCTTGCTTATTCTATTAATAATGGAAATGGAAATCCATTTGGAAACTGTATTAATAGTAACAAAGAATCTCAAAACCGAAAACTTATTAAAAATCTAAATGGAAGTGTTGTCAGCGGAAAGCTTACTGCAATAATGGGCCCCAGTGGGGCCGGCAAGACCACTCTCATTGAATGTCTGGCCGGCAGAAGAAAGGCTGGCGTTACGGGTAAAATAACAGCTAATTATTTCGGGTAAGTTTTCTACATTATTGTAGTTTATATTTTAATTGTTTAAAAACCAAAAGAGAGTTACCATGGTTCTTAATCCCTTCTAATAGGGCTAAATCCTTTAGAAAAAGTCATTTTAATATTGTTTGCCTAAAAATAGAAAAAGATGTTTAAAAACTTTGAGGAAATCACAGATTAAAAAAAAGGAGTAAATATTATTATTATTAATATTTTTTCCCATTTTTTACTATAAAACCAAAATCTCTGTGAAAAAACTCATTTATCTTTTCTTATCGTTTTATTATCAAAATATTACCTTGACATTGATAAGATATTTAATCGACACATTTCTGTTAAGGGGTATAATTTTGATTGAATTTTAAATCAGAAGAAAAATTTTAATTACTTTAATTGAATTTGGTTTTCATGAGAGGAGTACTCAAAATAATTAAAATCACGGGTTTTATATAATAGATTCAATAAATGAAATTATATGTATAACCATGTTATAACCAGAAGTCTTCTGGAGTAAACAGATTAAAAAGGATAGTTTGAGTCAAAATAAGTTTCATTTACTAATCTTGAATCATAGAGGGGAAGACCCTAAACTGGAAATTCCAATTTAAAAACTTGAATTTAGGAAATAATAAACAAAAATTGTAATTAAATTTTGCTGGTCTGTCAGCTTTTTTGATGTTTGTTAACCCCTATTAACTTTCTTAACTGGAAAAATGAGTCATCTTATTTAAATTGTCTGGGTTCTTTAGTGTTAGGGAATAGCTAAAAATAAAATGAAATTTTGCTAAAAATACTTTTTTGCATTTAAAATGAGTGAAACCTATTTTTAATTAGTAATCTAAGGGTAATTCCAGAGTTGGCTCAGTTCCTTCACATCAGTGGCAATACAGGGGTAGTTTTTAACAGGAAATCTACCTTGGCGATTACTGAAAACGTTTATCTTTATTTATATACTATAAATGATATAGAATACCACGAATTTATAGGACTGTTTGATGGTGTGCTGCCTTTATTAGTCATTTGACTCACAATTATTTATCAAATTTTTCTTTAAAAATTATCGATAAAATTGATTTAACTTCATATATGAAATCAAATTATAGCACAGAATAACAAATAAACAAAACTTCCAGTATTTTAAACAATTTGAATGTATGACTGGTTTCTTATTTTAGAAGACAATTCTGTTAAACGATAATATCATAAATCCTTTGGAGCGAAAAGTCGCTTATTCTTCACTTTTTTCTGAATGACATCCAATTTTTCTTCGATTACTCAAAGAATTTACTTTTTGTTTCTTTAGACTTAAGCCTCAGATAAAAATGGCTTATTATTCACAAAAGGATGCTTTGACGGGACAGTTGACAGTTGAAGAGTCACTGCTCTACGCCTCACAACTTAAGAATTGTATAAAAAAGAACAGAAATGGTAAGCTGTTGCCAATAAAAGATCAGACCTGTGTCGTCACCTTTCCTGATGAGGAAATACGCCTTAAACTTCTGAACGACAAATATTATCATCAAATAATTGTACAGAAATTGATCGATGATTTAAAATTAGGCAATTGTTCCAAAACATTAGTCTCTTTCTTGAGTGGCGGTCAAAAAAGAAGACTATCCATAGCTTTAGAGCTGATATTTTCGCCGTCTATTCTACTGTTAGACGAACCGACCAGTGGTTTGGATTCTCTTTCGACCATTCAATGCGTTCAAATGTTGCAAGGCCTATCTAAAAATTTGGACAATCCTATGGTGATCGCGGCGTCTATACACCAGCCCACTGCCAGAGTTTTATCATATTTTGATAGCCTATATATTGTGTCATATAATGGTCAATGCATATACAACGGACCTACTGATCAGTTGGTGGATAACTTATCGAAATTTAATTTGAACTGTCCCAAATATCATAATCCATCAGATTTTGTAATAGAAGTAGCCAGTGGTGACTATGGTCTCGAGACAATCGACACTTTGGCCAAACACTACAAAACTGTTTGTGAGACACAAAGTGTTCAAAACGCAAATTCTGTGAAAATATCAAAAGTGGTTCAGAAGACAAACAAACATTCATTAATGAAACAGTCGCTCACGACTTGGATTTTGACGAAACGTTGTTTTCTCATTTCAATAAGGGATCCAAAACTATATACTCTGCGTTTGGTTTCAGTTATCGCAACATTAGCTCTACTTTTTATATTATATATCGACAACAAAATTGGAACAAAAGATGGATGTCTTAAGAAACCCACTGCAGAAACATTAAAGAGTTTACAGAATTTTGACTTATTTGATCCGGAAAATACTACTTATCCCAATTTTGGTTTCATATTCTATTCGGTAATATTTATGGTGTTCCTATCAGTTCTGCCGACTTTGTTGTCATTTCCACTTGAGGTATCAGTTTTCATGAAAGAACATTTGAATGGATGGTATTCTTTGAGCTCATACTTTGTGGCCAAATGTATTGCAGATATTCCGCCAAACTTTATATTCCCCATAATTTACTGCATCGGCTCATACCTAATAACCGGACAGATTCTCGAGTTTTGGCGATTCTTCACTTATATTTTTGTCATGATTTTGTTGTCAATCCTAACCCAAGGCTTTGGTCTATTGGTTTCAGCCTATTTTGTAGACAACATAACTGCCTCAACAGTAATCGGGGCCACAATAAATATCCCCCTCTTTTTATTCACCGGACTTTTAATCAAAATAAAGGCGATGCCTATCTTTTTCCGTCCCGTCACTTATATATCATATTTCCGTTTGGCGTTTGAGTCATTGATGGCAATCATTTATGGCTTTAATAGATGTCCACATTTAGAACCAATCAGTTTCAGGGAATTGAAGGAAGAATTTGGGGGCGATATTGTGCCTATGCTTAAGTGTATCGATGACTACGACACTGATATTATAGACAACGCCACTATGGCTATGAAACTCTATAATAATATGATGGAAAAGAACCCGTCCTATGCTATGTCGACCTTTGATTATTACGACTCTATTCTATTCTATAACTTATTTTATATGATTGTCTACACAATTACTTTGAGACTTTTGGCATTTTTTGTTTTGCGTTGGAGAACAAGTATTAAATGACATAAATCGGGATTTTATTCACTATTTATTTTCTCATTTCAATCAAAATATTTATTCAGAAATTGATGTTATTATCAATTTTCCCGAATTCCGACTTTTTGTAACTCAATTTTTTAGGGATTTTCACGATTTTAATAACAATTGACGAAAAAACATCAAAACCATTGCAAACATGTTTATGACATTTGATATTCAGTTCATAAGATATTTCTATTAAATTAAATTCAATATTATATATACTTTTTTTTATCAAACTTTGAATATATTATTAAAATAAAAGCGATTTTTATATTAAGGAAAAGGTTTTTAATTTTTTTTTTAAATAATTAATATTCAATTAGAAAATCAATGCTTTCATTGCATTTACAGTAATGTAATATCCTTGTTCATTCAAAGAATCTATGAGTCATTGATATTTCATTGATATGACATTACCATAATCTTAAATTTCATTTTAACCAAGAAAGTATAAAACCAACAAAACCATAAACTTTTATTAATTCCATGAATTGCTTAACAAAATATTAATTTTTAGAAAAAAATAATAAAACTTTAGTTAAAAATTTTAAGAGTAAAAGGAATTTCCGAAAATCGCAGAGAAATTAATTATTAAAAATTGGAAAAAACCTAAATTTGGTCCAAAATATTTCAAAGAGAATGTAAAGTAATTAAAATTGTTTTTAATATTTAAGCGACTAATTTAATAGAAGTCGCTTCAGGAGATTGTCCAAAGTATTTGCTCTGTGCTCTTCTTAGTTTGACACAATCAGGACACATTTTGCACCTGTAATGATCTTCACAGTACGGTTCGCCCTCAAACTCGAAATAGTTTCCAGTTTTGAGAGGACAGTGACAGTCCTATTAAACATAAGGTCAAAAATTAATATCCAGTTTATGTTATAATTGAATTAAAAGAAGTGTCTTACTCTGCAGACGAAGCAGTCGGGGTGCCATTTAGCGTCCAGTGCTGTCACACAAATCTTTTCGACGATTGGCTTATTGCAGGCGCGACAATAGGGAGCAAAGAGCTCAATATAACAGGGACGACAATACGACTTGTCATTGTGCTCGTGATATCCCTCTGGATCATCGCTCAGCTGTTTGTTACAGTGTTGACACAAGAAATGCTCAGGGTGCCATGTCCTACCCATTGCTGTCAAACATTTCTTTTGGGAAAAAGTTATTGAGTTATAAGAATTTTAATAAAAGTGAAGCCAAACCTCTCGAATGGGTGATTGACAGGCAGCACATTTTGGAGAGAATAGAGCGTGATAATCAAAATCACAATAAGGCAATCCATCCTTTTCTCGATAACCGTCTTCTGCTAATGGTTTGCGACAAACTGCACAACAGAAGCACTGGGGATGCCATACGTGACCCAACGCTTTAAGGACTTTCTGCTCACAAATGAAATTTTAGTGAAAAGAATAAAATATTGGTTTAAATACATCAGTGATGGGAAGTTTGCATCCGTAACATTTTGGCAAAAACATCTCTTGAAAATGTTTATTACAATACGGCTTTCCGTCCTTCTCTTTGAAATTGTTTGGGCTTAAAGGTATTGCACACTGATAGCACTTAAAGCAGTGCGGGTGCCACTGACGACCCATTGCTATCAATGGCTTTAAAACAAACAATAAAATGAAATAACAATTCATATAATGTTCTCATTTATAGTAAATTCCAAACAATATTACCGTTCCTTTGATCGGAAGATTACATTCCGAACATTTTGGAGAAAACAGTTTGTGATAATCGTCTTCACAATAAGGCTTTCCATTCTTTTCAAAGTAATTGTTTGGAGTGAGAGGTCTATGGCACTCATGGCAGTGGAAACACTGTGGGTGCCAGTTCTTGCCCATTGCCTTAACCATTGTTGACTACAAATTGTCAAAAATATTGTTTTGTCATTTGATTCTCTAAACTATTTTATCAAATATGTTGAACACTAACCGGATCTGTAATTGGAAGACCACATCCTGCACAGGGTGGGCTAAATAGCCTGTTATAATCCATTTCACAATAAGGTTTTCCATTCTTTTCCATAAAATGTGGGGGCTTTAAAGGAATAGCACAGGCTGTGCACTTGAAACACAGCGGATGCCAATTCTTGCCCATTGCATTGATGTAATTACCCTGAACATATTGTGATTATTATCAAGTATGATTTATAATAGATTAATTATGTTACTCACATCGGTAATAGGTAGTAGACATCCAGCACATTTAGGAGAAAACAAATTATGGTAATCTTTCTCACAGTAAGGTTTGCCGTTTTTCTCATAGAAATTATCCGGTTTTAGTGGTATCGCACATGTCGTACAAGTGAAGCATTGTGGGTGCCAGTCTTTGCCCAGGGCTCGAATAAAATTGCCCTGTTCATTTAATTTTTAAATGAGAGTTATATGAAAACAATTCATTTCTTACATCTTTGATTGGAAGTTTGCATCCAGCACATTTTGGCGAAAACAGTCTGTGATAGTCATCCTCACAGTAAGGTTTGCCATTTCTCTCATAGAAATTGTTTGGTCCCAAAGGTTTGGCGCATTCGGTGCACACAAAGCACAGGGGATGGAATTGTTTTCCCATTGCATTAATGGGTTTTCCCTTCAATTGAAACAATCAGTTAAATGAATATCTATTTAAAAAAGTATGAATTGAGTCTCACATCAGTGATCGGTGTTTTACAGGCAGAACATTTTGGCGAAAAAAGTTTATGAAAGTCGTTTTCACAATAGGGTTTCCCGTTTTTCTCATAAAAGTTGTCTGGATTGAGAGGTATAGCACATTGGGTACATTGGAAGCATCTTGGGTGCCAATTCTTGCCCATTGCTCGTAGAATATTACCCTAAAAATATTTTAAAATAAAAATGGATTACATATTCTTATATTTATTGTTAGTTATGTTTACATCAGTGATGGGAAGTTGACAACCAGCACACTTTGGCGAAAATTGTTTGTGGAAACAATCGTCACAATAAGGTTTGCCATTCTTTTCAAAGAAGTTATTAGGTCCAAGTTGTTTAGCACATGATGTGCACGTGAAACATCTTGGGTGCCATTGTTTACCCATTGCATTCACTTGATTACCCTGGTATTAAAAATGAATTATTAGTTAACTGTCACTTA
>JAQFZI010000885.1:0-12380 GCA_034695605.1 Eupelops occultus
TTTAATGACAATGAAAGTTTATTGGTCACAATTGTTTATTTTTCAAGTGTCTGGAATAGGATCGTAGAAAATAAATATTGGGTTAATTGGGTTCGCCTATGCTTTTCTGACAATCTATGCCTTCAATGCATTTATTAATTTTAATAAACTTGGTATTCGAAAAATTTAGAGAATTATTGAATAAGTATTATTAATGTGCTAATAATTTTCAACTAAAGTCTTGACTAGAACAAATAATAATTATGATCCTGAAAAGACCTACCTCAAAAAGAAAAGCCAAATAAATGTCTGAGAAATTCAAATAATATTCCACAAAACAAAGTATAGAATTCGCAAACAATATGTGAATAAATATTAAATAAAAGGTAAAGAGAGGGCGACATAAGTCTACTCAAAATACACTCACTTTTCTATTATACAAATCTTGAACTCAACGGATGGCAGCACTCATTCAAAGCATGCATTTATTTGTAAACAATTGAATTTATCAAACTTTAAATTTAATTAAATGAATGTTTGACAGCAATAATGGCCTCATTGTCTCAGCAATTATCTGATTTGATAGATCCTTCACCAACACTAATAGACCCGGAAGACGATATTCATGTGGAAACTTCGGCAAAAGTATTGGTTTCAGAGGCCACACATGAAAATGAAAATATTGAAGAAATCAGTCTTTTGAGGCGACAAAAGGGTCAAAATCTTTCGGATATCAATAAAAGGTAATAAATTTAAACATTTATTTATAGAGTTTTAGTTTTCTTAATATCTTTTTCATTATAAAGATATTCGGGTATAAAAGTGAGCCGAACATCACTTAACTATTCCAATGAATTAAATTCTGAAGATACCGATTCTGAAGAAGAAGAACTTGAAGACGAACAAGAGTCAAGTTTTGATGAAGAAGAAGGAATTGAATTTTATAGCGATAATATGAGAGCCCCCACCGCTTCTGCCGAAGAATTTGATTCTAAAAGTGATTCTCATTCAAGTGATAACAGTATTGAAGATGAAGTGAAACAACTAAACGATGATTTAAATGAAGACTATATTAATCAGTTCTCGAATATCGATGTTTCGGATCAAATATCGAAAGGAAAAGCTTTAAAAAATCAATTATTAATTTGGGATAATTTACTTGAATTGCGAATAAAAGTGCAGAAAATATTAGTGGAAACCAACAAATTTCCCCCTCACCATTATATACAGGCTCTCAAACAATCAGAGGACAACCCATTGAATCCTTCCCTTAAAGAGTCGTCAAAATCAATGAAACGATTACTCGATATTTTGTTAGAAATGGACTCAACTCTGGACTCTCGAAATCATTTGCTTTTCGATGAAAACCATTTAAAAAAATTCACTCAAAATGAAAGTAATATAAGTGAAGACAAATCAAATCTAATGACTGATTCAGTAAAAAGCAAATCAGGTCTTAAACGAAAGCTCCCCATCGATTGCAGCCATTATTCCGAACTTTTGTCGAAAAGACACTCGAATTTAATTCCAATCAGAAATGATATAATCGACAAATGGTATGAAAAGACTCGTTTCACGAGTAGTGCTTTTAAACAAAGACTAAGCGGTTTGGAACAGTCTTCCACTCAACAAATTGATAGAATTCTTTCAGATATGGACAGACTAATTGCCAGAACACAAACTAAGAGATCTTTGTATAACATTATAGGAAAGACTGATATTAATGACAAAACTATAGAAACAAACGAATCGAATGAAGAAAAACTTAAAGAATTGGATCCAGAGATCTTTGATGACGAAGATTTCTATCATCAGTTGCTCAGAGAACTCATTGAATCCAAAACGGGAAGCGATTCCAGTGATCCGATGGTTTTAAGCGGTAAATGGCTTCAAATTCAGAAACTGAGAAATAAAATGAAACGTAAAGTCGATACAAAAGCGAGTAAAGGCAGAAAAATTAGATATGATGTCCACTCAAAGTTAGTCAACTTCATGGCACCGGTAGACAACTTAACCTACACTGAAGATGCAAAAACACAATTATTCAGTTCTCTATTCGGACAAAAAGCCGATTGAATTCTTTTACGTTTTGATTGTTTTAATTGTAAGACTGATGTAAACCCGAATTAAATTTTCATTAATTTTCAATTGGAGATGGCTTTCAATGGATGACTATCCTATTAAATAAGTGACTCTTTCCTATAATTTGGTGCCATATCTGTCAATTCAAAAATTCTATGACAAAGAAATTTAGCAAAAAAAAAAAAAAAAATAAAAATAAAATTAAATCTTTAGTCGTAATATTTTAACAAATTCTTTGGCCGATTGGTGTGAATGGCATTTAAAGTTTTCTTAGGTTTCAACTGATTTGACGTATTTTATGCTTAAAATATTTATCTGTTGTCTCTTTTGATTCTTTCAGCGAATTCAGTCAATAATAACGTAATAGTTTGAGACATCCCTTAAATAAAAGAATAAATTATTTTTTTTATAACAATTTTAATTTGATTTATATCCGTTTGAAAGCATTGTTTGACAAAAGAATTAAATTATATTAAAAACTATTCAACTTTTAATTAAAATAGTTTATAAAGTTATTAATTAAAGTGAGTTTAGGTTCTGTAATACAATTATCGATTGGTTTTAACATAGAGTGAGGGGACCAATGGCTTTGGCTCGTGTCAAAATGAACTCAATAAATATATAACAAGAATAAAAATAATAAAGACTGAATTTGATGCAAACAAACTATTTGAAAAGTGTTAGTTTCAGAACAGTTTTAATTTTGTGAAAATAGAACCTAAAGTTGAGTCCAATTTAAGCAAATATTGAGTGAAATGTTAGTGTTTTATGTTTTGTATCCTCTCTTTGACTCCAATATGCGATGCTTTAAAGAATAGAGTGATCCACGAATTTACTGCTCACTCGACTAACATTGAAAATGGAGTAAATTTTGAGACCATTTAGAAAGCTATAATTGAAAGGTAAGCAAGCTCATTTTCTAATTTAATATTGGTAAGTTCCAAGAATCTATTATTTAAGTACAATATAAGAGAGAGAGAAATATCAAATACTATGTAATTCTGTGCTCTCCTATAGCCTATGGTTTTGTGTGATATTCTGCACACACACTGAAAGTGTAGCCCATCTTTTCATATCAAATGATTTTCTTATTTTATTTGAATTTTTGTTGTATTTTACAAACAAATAATTCTCAATAGAAATGCATTTTTATGTTAAATAAGTTATTTTGTTATTTGTTTTAAAATTAGATTAGAGTTGAGTGAGTGTTCAGTCGGACTCTGTATCTAATATCCAAAGCTTCCATAGAAGACACGCGCTCTCAGTCTATGAATAGTTTATGTAGACTGAGCTGAACGCACCTGAACTTAATCGATAGTAATGATTGCCTTCTATTAGTTCTCTCGACAATTATAGTCAGTTCCTAACGACCACTAGTTATGATGAAGGCTCAAAACAAGAATCGTAAGCATCCGACTTGTTCCCGGTGCCGCTTTCATGGTATGTCTCTTTTAAAATTATTCAATTTGTAAATTAACAAATGAGCATGAACATTTATTCTTATTTAATTGCTTTCAACACATTATTAAGGCAAGAAAGATATCAGAGTTCTTCAACACCAGTGTCCTTTTAGGAACTGTACTTGCTCCAGTTGTTTTCTCATTAAGTAAGTTACCTTTTAAGTTTAACAAAACTTATTGATAAAGTGTTTCAATTTTTGCTTTTATTTAATAGAAGGTAATAAAGATAATTGTCTTCTATTCTATTCTTTATTCTAATCAATAATAGGAGTAATTCTTATATTCAAATAAAAACAAATTCTTTGTTTAAAATAGAAAATAATTTAATCCTTTATTAAGAAAATTAAATATTTAAAAAAGCAAATTATTTTTAGAAATATTAAAAACGAGCGGTTTATGTCCGGTTCATATTGGGCTCATTTTGACTCTTACACATTTTTTAAATTTTAAGTAATTTTTGTAATTAAGACATAATAGAGTAACGAATATATTATTCTCTAAAAATTAATATTCGTTTTCTCCAAGTAATAATTTATGAAAACTTAGATAGTTTATTTTAAATTACAAACTATCAAATTCTTATCTTTCCTTTTGAGTGAAAAATTCCAATTTTTTTTAATAATATTAAAAATCGATTTTATCGAATCGATTTAAAAGTGAGAAAAATTACTAATTCGTTGAAAATACCATTAAATAAACGGCTTTATAACATGTATTAAGAATAATTACATTTCTATACCATGTTTCTTTTAATCTTGAAACATTTTGTTGCTTTTAAAGAATATTACTTATAAGGTTTGACTCAAATTTACCAAAACATTATTCAATTGATGTTAAGGTCAGTTCAATATTTATGTTTGACATAAATTGATACAAAAAACATCGAAAGAATCGAAAAGAATTAGAGTTAAGATAAAAACGACGATCAAATCGCCTAAAAATAAACGTCAATTATTTTGAATTTCATTAATAATTCCAAATTTAATTCAAAATTTAATAGATGATTTTCTTCAATTAGAAGGCGTTCCATTATATACAGGGCTCAAAAAAATTTAGATAAAACAGAGGACAACTCAAATGAATCAGAATCTCCGGGTATTCAAAATCAGTAAAAATTATGTACACTTTTTAAGTTTTATCTTTCATGGAAAGGAGGATCAGGCGATGGCTCTGTCCCCGTATCGAATAATTTCAATGAAAGGAATGGTAAAAATGGAGTCAATTGTTCTCTGAGTAGATCCTCTGATAGTTCTTCAGATGCAACAAATTTTGGAAATACTTGTTTCTCATCCGACGTTTCTGTGAACCCCTCCGAAGTTCAATCGTGGAAAGAATCGGAACCATCAGTAATAGCTTCGAGCACTACTCCCCCTTCAAATTCAGTCAAAAGTCCAGATCATTACAAAATCAGTGATTTTCAGAGTCTTTGCCTGACTTTTCCCGAATTAACCGCAACTCAATTGCAGTCTATTTTCGAACAGTGCGGTAATGACTTCCAAAGGACTATTGATAGAATCCTTATGTCCAAGTGGTGTAATGACACCGATTGTAAACCTAATGTCCAGTTCCATAACAACAACAACAACAACAACAACATTAATAACAATAATAACAACGATTGGTGGTCGACACCATCGGACTATGCATCAAATAGTATACAACCGACCCCTCAAATCCGTTCGCCTCAAACTTCATCTCCAATGACCAGCGATGCGATGGCCACTAATTTTTATAATGCAAACAATAGTCAAAATTGTTATGAATGGCGATCTAATGGTGGCACAGGTTTATCATACGACGACTTGTGCTCTAATGAATATGGCAATGACTATTATTATGATCAGGTATATTTTATAAATAAATCTTTTTCTAACTTCATTCTGAAAAGCAATATAATTGGCAGTCATTGTCGTCGTGTGCAGTGATGTCAACACAGGGTAATCATCAAACGGTTAGTCCCAATTGGAATTATGACTACGCCGGCTATTGGTATAGCAATTCACAGGGAAGCCATACTAGCAATGGCAGCACCGGATCATTTGAAATGGCTGGTGGTTCTTTCCAATTGGACGATACCGGTTGGTCCAATGGACAGATCGGAAATACCGGTCCACTTGCCTTAGGACCGATACCCGAACAAAATATCTGAGGACCAGTTTATGTGATGTAAAGTAATCTTCTCATTGTATTCACCATATATTGTGATGACCTCTACCTGAAGAATGTCTTAATGTTTATCATATCCAACACTAATCTATTGAATATTAATATAAATTTATATATATTTCTGCTTTTAATTCAACTTTTATTGAATTTTAATGAAATACAATTCGATTGATTGAAAGCTCAAAAATTGGAACTACAGTCCGATTCTCATCTTATTATCACTTAATTGAGATTAAGACTGAAATGTATATTAAAAGTACAAATACTATATATCAGTTGATTTGATATAATTATCCAATTATCCGACAACAGGCTGTCCCTCACAATCAAATCATTTCATAACTTATACTTTCATTTATTATTAACTGAAACTACAAATAGATTACAAATTAATTTTAATAATAAATACTCTTTAATTGAACATATTTTAAGAGCTATTATGGCCAAATAGCCAAGCTCATTCCAGACAATTGTAGAAAACCAATATGAATTAGTAAAATAAAAGATGAGGACACCTGATGTCAGAGGATTGGGTACTGAAAAATCAAAATTTTTAAGCCAACAAAATCTTACATCAAATAAGTTATGAAAATTGTTTATTATTATTATTTTCACTGTTTTTACCGTTGATTTAAAGTCGAAATCAAAACAATTAATGTATTTTTATTGACTCATTTGTGGTTCAAATGTCAGCAAAGGTTACACTTTTTCGACAAATTGAATGCTATTCTGAAAATATTTGAATAAAAGTTTTGTTTAATGTTTTTGAGAATTTTGAATGGGTTGTGATTTCGCCAATTGGGCCACTTTTCGAGGTTCTGTATTATATGTTGTCTGACAGGACATCTCTGTCCAACTGATTGGTTTCATTGGTATTCCTAAATAAGTGATTACTATTAATAACAATAGTTTTAAATTAAAATTATTTGAATACCCGATTGATTGAGTGCTACGACTACTCCCAACTCGTTTTCAGAGGTGGTCACCAAAAAGCTATGATTTTCTCCTAAACCGATAACTTTGGCCAAAATTATATCGGAGGGTCGAAAACATTTAGAAATCTGAACTTTCTCTTTTTCAAAGTCTCTGATTTCTTCTTTCCTTAATAAAGCCTTAAACGGCTGTTTTAATACCTGGTCTTCAATACAATGAATATTAAGACGAACAACATTTGAAGTAATAGACAGCACACGACAGGTCACAATAGACCCGATTCGGGGCACCAAATGGGTGTTGCGGTGGGCGCTCAACACTTCTATCGTTTTCTACGACATAAGAATAGACAGAAATATAATTGAGTCAATTAATTGATTTCACGAACTGTATTGTCACTGTTTTTAATGTAACGAACGGTTCCAGCTATTGATGCATAGATATATCCATTCCGAGAGTATGTGCCGTTCAAAGCAGTCACCGATTCATCACTTAAATGAAGACAATCCCCTTTAGAAGCAAAACAAATGTAAATTAATTGATTAAATAAAATTAAAATAAAATAAACCAAACCTGGAATACAATGAATTGTGTTTTCCATTAAATCAAAGCACGTGTTTATAAGTATATATAACTTTAAATGTAAACAAATGTTGGTATCCTTTAAACAACTTATAAACTGAGTGCCGATTGTTTACAAATTGATACTTAAAGTAATCAATGATTAGGACTTAAACTTTAGTACAATAAGTGTCGATAATATCTCTGATATTTAATTAAAATCCTAATCAAATGTAATGATTGAGAAATGAGTTTTGAATGAAATTATTAAATAATCCATTGAATGGTTTGAATGCATACAAACTGACAAATGAAAGCATAAAAACAAAAACAGAGGGAAACATGTTTTGACATAAACTTTCAGATAAGAAATGTTTGAATATTTTCATCCGAACCAATCATTTTACGATTGCTTTTAATTTCTTAACCAATTCAACAGATATTAAGTAATCTTATGATCAGTAAAAGTAAACAAACGATTTGATCTTTTTTTTGTTAAAACCTTTTATTGCAATTCAAACGTTTGCCAAAAATCGATGAAAAGACAAAAATTCAGTTAAACAAAAGTCTTCTGTATTTTCGTTGAAATCAAAGATTATTTTATACAAAACTATTGATAATCATTTGACCACTAATTTTGATAAACAGCCCTCAACTCCTAAAAGCCGGCTATTATTGAATTAAGGATCAAATGTTGACCATTCATTTGACGCCATTGTTTGTTATCTTTTCTTTGGTAGTGATTCCAATCGAATCCAATACAATAAGTGAAACACAGGTTAACACAAAGACTGAATCCGATATATCTCTTTGGATCGATGAAAAACAAGTCAAACAGTTTTTCAACGGTAAATACCATTTATTTGTAATTTTTATAATTTTTGTTAATTAATATTAATTTAAATGATTTATGGCTACAATAAAAAAAATTAAAATAATAAATGAAGTTGCTTGCACAAGTTTTAACTTAGCATGAAATTAAGAATAGCTAAATAATATTGAATATTCTATTTTAACATGATAAAACTAAATTTGGTTATATGGTTATATTTTAGTCTCTATAATTTAAAAGGTAAGTCAAACCCAAACCCAAACCCAAACGGGACACTTCCCTCAATTTGGAAAAGAAACATTACATGTATGAACATGATCAAATAATTTGATGATATAATTCAGGAATATTCAGGCGGTCAACGAAAATACCCTAAGATTTGAGCGTTAAGTTAAACCACAAATCCTTACTTTTTTCATCATTTTATTAGAAATTCTGATTAATTTTGACTAAAATAAAGACAATTTAGACTAAATTAAGTTAATTTAATTGAACTACAGATTCATTTGTTCTTTTATTTATCATTAAAACGAAAAATATGTGGCTTTCCCTTCACCCAATTTTCTCTGCCTTGATCTTCAGTGTGAGGGCAGAGATATCTCTTTTATTATATAATATTATTATTATACGTTTGAAGTGTATTAGTATTTAATATATGGATATTTAAACTAAATTTTAAAATCTATTAATGGATCATTAATTTAATGATTTTGTTTGAAGCCAATAATCAAGTTACTTTAGTGTTTAACCATCTCAATTTTTTAATCTAAAACTGTCTGTCTATATGAGGAAATGTTTTTCAATTTAAGAGTAGACTTTAAAAGGACCTTGCTCATTATGTATCAGACTATCAGTATTCAGAGTTAAGGCATTTATCAGTTTATAACATAAACAATATTCAAAATTTATATCGATTTGCAATTCATTCGTATTTTATAATTGAAATTCGACTCAAATCTGTTTTCGATCAAAACAACTATTTGTTATTTTACTCACTTTTGTTGATAAGCGGATTCTTGTATATTAGCTAGTTCTATTTATTGGACAAACATGCATAAATCTGATTCTAAAGATGATTATATTACAAATGTAAATTCAAATTGTTATCAAATTTAAATAAGCATGATAAAACATTGAAACGAAAAATAAGTGTTTAGGTTCTATACTATAGAAATTCTTAATTTTTATAGGCTTTCCATTGAAAATCTACGCCATATTAGATGGAAATGTTTTGCCTTATGTGTTGGACCCCAACTTTGAGAAACATCTACCGATCATTCCTTTTGAAGTGAGTTCAGTGAACTTCACGTGGAAGTCGGGGGACAACAAAATATATTATTACGATTTCGATCAATTAGTCTCATATAATGAAGAAATACTGAGTCCTCCCATCATTTCTATTGAACCGAAGGGCAAAGTTCCAAAAAAGGCTAAAATATTCCAAGTATTTATTCCTTGTGTGGGTAATATCAGTGGTATCGCCACTTTCACCATTGGACTCAGAATAGTCGACTCAGAGACAAATCAAAATCTTTCGGGAACTCCTCTTCGATTAAAACTACGAAAGCAATGCGCTGATCGATCACCTGATCCCGAGTGCGATAAAAAATGCGGGAACGGGAAATGCAATCAAAATAAGATATGCGAGTGTCCTACAGGTCAGTCCTCACTTTAAATTATTCAAAGCTTTATTTATTGTAATGATTTGTTTTAAAAGGATTTTTGGGTAAATTCTGTGAATCGGCGCTCTGTTATCCACAGTGCATGAATGGTGGCTCTTGTATCGCTCCTGGAGTTTGTTCCTGTGCTGAAGGCTTTCAAGGATTTCATTGCGAGGTATTTGCCATTTCTTTAAATATATATTATTTAAATAATTGTTAATTAAAAGGGAGGTATTTGTCGGGAAAAGTGTTTGAATGGTGGAAAATGCATTCAAAAGGATATGTGTTCGTGTCGTAGAGGTTACTATGGGCCCCGGTATGACTACTTTTTAATCTTATTATTTGCTATTATGAGTTCTAAATCACTGCATTCAATGATTTTCGTTGAATTTCAGTTAAAATTTGTTGAACTCATAAATAAAATAAGATTTAAATAAATTGATTTATTGTGTGTTTAGCTGTGAATACTCCAAATGTGTGATTCCCTGTTTGAATGGCGGCCGATGTGTTGGAGTCAACCGATGTCGTTGTCGGAGAGGTTTTAGTGGATCTCAATGTGAATCACAAAACGAAGAAAATACTCAAACAAATCAAAAAAATAAAAATGTCTCAAAAAAGAGGCCAAAAAAGAAATTTGTTTGAAATTATATTAAAGTCAAACTTTCAAAAATTCTGTGATTTTATTGAATAACCAATTATTTTGTTTATCGAAACTCTCTTTTGAAACACTATATTATAGTTGTTTAACTGTTTAGAGCCGTCGTCTCCATTCATAACCATTCATAAGAATAAAAGTTAAAAATTCAAATATTGAAAATAGCCTTCAATTCAATTCATTATTTCAATAGCTTAAATGGCAGTTTACCAAGCTAATTTCAAACAAAATTCAATTTCTTCTGCATTACAAATGAAATCTATTATAAATCAATATACTACGAAACTTGGTGAAAAGTCCAGTTTATTATTAACTAGATTATTTATTAAATTGACTGAAGCCGTCCATTTATTTGTGTCAATAAAAAAGATGGTTTTATTCTGATTTTAATTAACATTAGACTCATTAATTGTATTTCTTATAACAATCAAGAAATAATTTAAGAAATCACCAATCTCATTTAATCAAAAAAATTCAAGAAATTGCTGCTCAAATTTGGATGAGATTTTCGATTGTATAAGAAATTGAGATTAAAATTTTAGTCAAACGAAGACATAATTAGTTGTTTAATGACTAGTGAATAGTGAAGAGTAAAGAAAAAATTACATCAATTGAGAAAATAAATATAAAACATATAATTAAATATATATATAATCCATAATCTAATAAATTATATCATCATTTGATAAATTCATAGAAAATTTTAAATCAGTTTCAATACATTAAAATTGAAGTGAAAAGTAATTTAAAGTATAAATAATTCAAAATATTGTTCAAAATAAAAAAAATTGTCTTTTTTTAAGTAAATTTAAGCAAAAAATGTTTTCAAATAACTTTATATCAAATACAATAGGATTCTAAAAATGAGTGAAATATAGTTTGAAGACATAATTTGGTGAATATTTTGTTCAAAAACTATATTCAATTAAAAGTATCAATAAATTTATTTAAAAACAAGAATTTATATGAGTTCTAGAAAATTCAATGACCAAGCTAATACATTTTTATTCAATTTTCATAAAATAAAAAATAAAGATATCTTTAAATAACATTATTAAAGGTATTCACGAAGTATTTGCTTCAAATAAATGTCAATAATTCAAATCATTTTCATTTTAATCTTGAAAAATCTTTCGCTTATATTCTTTTCTTCAAAAATAGAGGATTTTTTCGAGTTATCTATTTTTCAAATATTTTTATTTTAAAAATGAATGCCTCGAAACCAATAACAGAATTTATAACATTTTAAACACTTAAGGTTTGAAACAATTGAGTGAATATTCGATTTTAGCACATATTTAGCATTAGGCTAATGTCACTAGCTCATTACATATCTTATGTTATCGACTGTTCCTTTTCATATCTAATTCAAAATTTTAATTTCCGCTTTTATTTATGATTCACTAAATATTAATATTTAATAATAAAAAAATGACTCAACTTTTGATTAAAACAATTTTAGAGAAAAGTTAATACATTATATATTTGAGGAAATATATAAAGGAATGGCTTTTTGTAAGTAAAAAGAAATTTTTCATTTGCGAAGACTTGAAAATATCTATTATCTATTATATTAAACATGATTTAATCATTTTATGAATGAATGCCATAACTATTACTATATTTTGTTTTTAAATTCAAACATTGGATGGAAAGGAAAATATTGTTAATTTTGAAAAAAGAGATAATTATTATTATTCTTAATTAGATTTTATCAAAATTTGTTTAACATTTTTCTTGAAGTAATCGATGGCTAAAATTGAATGTTCACTATATTTGAAAAACTAATGCAATTAATTGAAATTCTGATGAAATTATTGGACCCAAAAATAATTTATTGCAAACATCTTATTTATGACAACCCCTTTCCTCCAAACTTCCAAGGTGTTATATGCGAGTAATCAATGAGAGATAACTGGGTATTTCATTCATTTCAACATCAATACAATTATTGTTTTATGATTTTAATAAAGAATTGAATTCTTATTATATTTTAAATAATATTTAAACTTTTCATTAATCCTGAAACTCTTTTCAAAGTTGATTTCAAT
>JAQFZI010000886.1:0-12375 GCA_034695605.1 Eupelops occultus
TCGTTAAGCCTCTGTACTCTCAAATACTTTTCTCTGATTTGATTGTAATTAAAATTTAAGTTTAAATTGGAGATCGGCTTGGGCTGTGCTTTGCTCTGCGGTTTCAAATTGGGTTGAATCAGAGTTTTCATTATCTGCGGTTTGGCCACAATTTTTGGCTTAATTTTATGGTCTTTTTTGTGAAGTCTCAATGATTTTGAATAGAGAAAAGTCTTTCCACATCCAGGGATATGACAATTATGAGTGGTCTCAACGCCATTCAAAAATGATTCGTCGGATTCTTGAGATGCACTCAGAGATGTGGTTTGGAGGACAGGCTCACAAATTATCTCAATTTTTGGCTTTATGTCAGGCGGTTCTTCATCCGGTTCTTCATCGAAACCATCCATAGATTGTGATATCATCTCATTATCTGTTCTATCATTTGATTCAAAGTGATCTCTGATATGTAAAATGATATCTTTTTCGGTAACTTCACAGTTATCGCAATCATTGTATTTGCAAACAAACCAAAGCCTGCCTTTGATTACCATTGACTCAAAATATTGTCTCAAGTCTTCACTCATTGCGGAGTTTTGTCTGATCTCTGTTTCCCTGTAATGAAGATTTCAAACAACTTATGACAAAAAATAATGGTTTAAATAAATATTTGAAACATATTTGTGATGAAAATCAAATGATTTTATGAATGAATTTGTTTGTGATTTAGAAAACTCGTAAACAAAATGTGGGAAAATTTTTTTACCAAAAATTGCGTCAAATTGTTGTCAGAATTTTCAATTGATTTCAATAGAAAAGAGTCACTATTTTTATATAAATTAAACGTTAGTTTTGGGGAGAATTGCGTCAGTTTTAAAAGCTTTAAAAGTCCGGACGAAAAGGTGTGCCCCTAAATGAGGGCTCAACCAATTCAAACACATATTAGAGCTGACGCGCACTACAAGAATTCAATTGTATGTGGGATGGATGGGGATGGGTCATATTAGCCAAATAAGCTACATAATATAATTAAATCAAGGCCTTTTAATCAGAATAAATGGATCCATACTAATTTTATGAGTCAACACAATTTTATCAATTATTAAATTTAATCTTCTTATATATATTTTATTAGTTTCTTACACAATATATTAGAGATAGTGTTCCCTCTCTTTCCCTCAATTAATCTTAAATAACAAGTTATTTATGGGATGAGAAGATTAATTTGAACATGAACATTTTCTGTTTTTTCCTTTGAAAATTTATCTAACTTATAAGAAATGAAACTGATAATTTAAGAATTCAAAATGGCATTGATCTTATAGTTATCAATCTTTCTTGGTTCTAAATTCTTAGTATTTTTAGAATAAATACTAACAAGATGTAACTGTAAATTGCAAGAATAATTTTGTCAAATTCTGATAATAATTGGAAATTTTTGACCAAATGTTTAATTTAAGTTTAATAATATCGATAAATGATTATTGACCAAGATAACTCCAAGATAACAGTTATCTTGTTGCTCAATAATAAATGTAAACAATTCTGAACAGAAAATTCCTGATTTTAATGCCAATAGTCAGTGAACTTTAATCTCTGGAAGATTTGATATATCACTCAATATCTGGTTTTGTGAGTTAAGCCCCGATCCTGTGCTAAAAGACATGCGTCGAGAGGTCTTCCCTTCCCTTATATTTACAGAAAAGTTTCTGTCGTTCGGTTTGACATTGAATTCAAAATTTGATGAAAAAATTCTTTAAATAATTGTAAACTGTTTTTCGAATTCAATTATTTTTTAAATTAATTGTCGGACAGATATGTCGACAAAATCTAATTTAGTTTATGTCTTGAGTCTAGAATTAGATTCAAATAAAGAGACGGTTCTCTATCGATGCGATAATAGGGATAGCATTCAATTCATTTACGGGTCGTCACTATTTGGCCGAAAAATAACTCTTTTCACGAATTATTCAGAAGAGAGTCGAAAATTCACTCGAAATAAATACAAAGAATTAGTTTTTGAGAACGAAAGGACGACATTGAGATTGAAAACATCTGGATCATTTCACTTCTACTACAGCGAATCAAATAGCGATGTCGTTTGTGGACAGTTCTATATTGTGGTTAACCCACAGCTCAAAGTGGGACCCGATTCTAACCCAGAATACCTGAATCTAAATGCGATTCAGTGCCAAACAGTTTTGGCTAAAAGTTTGGGTCCATTCGAGTCATGGAAATCAAAACTTGAGGTCTCTTTTCATTTATCTATAAATTGATTTTTGAATAAAAACAAAACAAAATTCTTATACAAAAAGGTGGCCCAAAGGACGGGCTATAATATGGTTCACTTCACACCAGTTCAAGAATTGGGTGGTTCTAATTCATCATACAGTTTGGCCAATCAGTTAAAGTTGAATCCGATTTTCAGTTCTAAAGACAAAGAATGCACTTCCAATGATTTGCAACAACTAATTGAATGGATGCGAACCGAATGGCGAATGTTGTCATTGACTGACATTGTTCTCAATCATACGGCAAATGAGTCTGAATTTCTTCAGACACATCCCGAATGTGCGTATAATTGTCTAAACAGTCCGTGGCTTAGAAGCGCTTATTTGTTGGACAGAGTCCTTCATCGGTTAACTTGCGATATAGTGGAAGGCCGATGGCTGGATAAAGGACTAACCGCTGTTGTCAATAATGAAGACCATCTGAATGTTATTCGACAGATTCTTCACGAGGAATACCTTCCAATTGTGAGAATATATTTATATAATCTTCAGATGACTTACATTTGATTTTTCAGGTGAATATTGAGGAGCTCTTTATGGTGGACACCAATGCCGTTACCAAAGACTTCTTAACAGTTTTGGAACAATTTTTAGAGACATCGAAACCAAATAAAAGCAATGAAGTGGTGCCACAACTGGAAATAATTCAGGACCAGGAATACCGAAGATTGAAATCAACCATTGATTTGAAAATTGCGCTCAAAATTGTCTGCATTGAAGTAGACTTCTATGACAATGAAGAACAATGGATTGATTGGTCCATTCAGAACATAAGACATAAACTGACACTTCTTAACGATGCGATTAAAAAAGAAATTAATGTCCACTTATCGGCTGCCATCGAAAATGTCATCAAAACTGTTCGCTACGAAAGAATCGATAGTTGGGGTCCAAAATACAAAGCGGTGGCCAAAACCAGACCTATTGTATGGCATTATTTCTCTCATAATGTACCTGATCTGGATTTGCAGTATGAAGAAAAGTTGGCCTTCAATGACAATACTTCACAATATCTTATGGCTCACAACGGATGGGTTATGGGAGACGACCCGCTCAGGAATTTCGCTGAAAAAGGTTACAAATATATTAGTCTAAGAACTCTTCTCTGACTTAAATTTAATTTAAAGGAAGTAATGTTTATTTGAGACGAGAGCTGATAGCGTGGGGCGATTCGGTCAAACTCAGGTATGGCGCCGGACCTCATGATTGTCCTTATTTGTGGACTCATATGGAAAAATACGTGACAGAAATGGCTACCATTTTTCATGGTTTACGTCTTGACAACTGTCACTCAACTCCTATACATGTGGCACAATATTTGTTGGACAGCGCCCGACGCGTTAATCCCAATATTTATTTGATCGCTGAGTTATTCACAGCACATGAATCCATTGATAACATATTTGTCAATAAATTAGGAATAAATTCATTAATTAGAGAGGGATTGTCTGCTCACGACTCACATGATTTAGGCCGACAGGTCTATAGATTCGGTGGCGAACCCATTGGTGCATTTCCTCCCGGTTTGTTTAGATAACTCAAAATAATTGCAATTATCTCTTATTTGTTTTTGAAGAACGCTTGAGTGGTGGCGACTCAGAATATCTTGTGCTTCCATTGAGACCAAGTGTATGTCATGCAATATTCTTCGACGTAACCCACGATAACGAGTCGCCAATCATTCGTCGATCTGCTTACGATCCCTTGCCTTCAGCCGCTTTGGTTTCGATGACATGTTCTGCGATCGGTTCTAATCGGGGTTTTGATGAATTAGTTCCGCATCACATCAATGTTGTCACTGAAGACCGTCAGTACAGAGCATGGGATCCAAACCAACCCTTTGGTAATTAATTTCAATTGATTTAAATAGAGTTAAATTGAATACAATTTAGAAGGAGTTTCAATCGATACGGGAATAATCAAATCTAAGCGACAACTCAATAAACTTCATGAATGGTTGGGAGTCAATGGTTATAGTCATCAATTTGTCGATCAGAGAGATAAAGATACAGTTGTGGTAACCCGACACAACCCTAAGACTCACGAATCTGTCGTTTTGGTGGCCAGAACTGCTTTCCAAAAGCCTATGGATCCAAATGTAACCGGTTTTATGGTTCCCCTTCGAATCGATGGCACTATCGATAAAATACTATTTGAGACTCGAATGACTGGAAAACCTGATCCCAATTTTGTTCAGCACAAGACTTTAATAAATGGATATCAAAAGTTTAGATCTCAGCTGAAGACTGATCTTAAAGTAGAAGAAAGTGAAATGATTAAAGCCATAAAAGTCGGTGATTCCAATGAAATAATATTCACTCAATTCCCGTACTCTTCCGTAATTGCTTTCAAAGTTTCGATGACTGATCCACATCTCAAAGCTCTTCAAGAAATCAATCAAATTATCAGTAAATTTGATGAAACTGAGAGTGAAATCAATTCAATTGTCTCTAATCTATCGCTCAATGATCTGAATTTCGTATTATTTCGGTGTAATCAGGAAGAGGCCGATGACATAAAAGGTGGTGCCTATGAATTGCCAGCAATCGGTAAAATGAATTATTGCGGAATTGCAAGTATTGTCTACTATTTAAGACACATCAGAACTAATAATGATCTAGGTATATATTTCAATTGGTTTTTCAATTTAAAGGTTTATTAATTTTAAAATTATTCATTTGAGGTCATCCTCTTTGTGGTAATCTTCGAGACGGCAATTGGTTAATGGATTATATATCCGATCGTTTGAATAAAAGCACAAAAACTAAACCATTGTCTAAATGGTTATCGAATGCATTCATTACTTTATCTCATTTACCGCGATATCTGATCCCAAGATATTTCGATTCAGTTATTACCAGACTTTATGTTTTGATTTTGAATCAAATTTGGACAGAATCTTCGCAATTCATTAAAAGCGGTTCCAGATTTATACAACTTTTGGCTTTAGGCGGCATAGCTATGGTCGGCACCAATAGATCTGCTGTTTTGCCACCGCTTTCACCTAAAGTTGCCGATGAAAAGGAGCTTTTGGCCACTTTGGCTGCAGGTCTTCCTCATTTCAGTTCTGGATATATGAGATGTTGGGGTCGGGACACATTCATCGCACTTAAAGGTCTTCTTCTAATAACGGGTCGTTTCACTGAAGCCAAACATATAATTCTTGGTTTTGCCGGAACTTTAAGACATGGATTAATTCCAAATTTATTGGATGGCGGGAAGAATGCCCGCTATAATGCCAGAGATGCTGTCTGGTGGTGGCTGCAGGCCATTAAAGATTATTGTCTTCTTGTGCCAAATGGCCTTCAACTTTTGAAGGAACCGGTCAGACGGTTATATCCTACCGATGACTCGCCCGCACTTCTAAGCGCTGATAATATGAAAGAAGAGCCGCTTTCGGATACAATCCAAGAAGCGATTCAAAGACATTTTGATGGAATTGATTTCATTGAACGAAATGCCGGCAAAAGAATTGATGAACACATGAATGAAGAGGGTATGCATTCCGTTATCACTCCATTCAATCATTTAGTTGTTTATAATTTTATTTACATTTTTTTCCTTAGGATTTCATATAAAGGTAGGGATTAGTCGTGAAACTGGTTTTGTTTATGGCGGCAATCAATGGAATTGTGGCACATGGATGGACAAAATGGGATCATCTCAAAAGGCTGGCAATAAGGGTCGTCCCAGCACTCCAAGAGATGGGTCGGCAGTTGAGTTGATAGGTCTGAGCAAATCCGTTGTCACTTTTCTATCAGAACTATTCGAAAGGAATGAATATCCTTTTGATGGTGTGCTCGAAAAGGATGGACAGAAGTTTACGTACAAAGAATGGAGTCTCAAAATAATTTCGAATTTCGAAAAACATTTCTATATTTCCGATAAATCGAAAGAAGATCTGATAAATCGTCGCAATATATATAAGGATACGTTTGGGGCTACCATTCGGTGGATGGACTTCCAGCTACGACCGAACTTTTTAGTAGCAATGGTTGTGGCGCCCGATTTGTTTGAAAAATCTAAAGCTCAGAAAGCACTTGAATTGGTTGGAAAGGTGTTGATTGGACCGCTGGGTGTCAAGACTTTAGATCCCAGGTTTAAATTCATATAATTATTTGATTATTTATTAAATTATTTGATTTAATAGTGATTTGAAATATTTTGGAGATTATGACAACAGTAATGATTCAGAGGACCCACAGTTAGCTCATGGGGCCAATTATCACAATGGACCGGTAAAAGCTTTCGCTCAAAAGGTTTTCATTTGTTTAGATTTTACAATTGTATTAATCTGTTTGTTGTAGGAGTGGTTGTGGCCGTTGGGCTTCTATTTGGAGGCTTTACTTAAATTTAGTGATAGTCCTAAGCATACGATAACTGATATCCAAAAATTGCTGTCAAATCACTTTCAGTTCATCGAATCGAGCGATTGGTTTGGATTACCTGAGCTTACAAACAGTGAGGGAAAGACCTGTTCCCACAGTTGTCCTATTCAGGCCTGGAGTCATTCAACTTTACTTCAAGTGTTGCATTCAATTTACTTAATCAATACGTTTCTCCTTTTGGAATAGAGTCTGTGCCAAAATGTTATTTCCAATTATTTTTGTTGGATTTCAGAAGATTTTATTTTTGAATAACTTATTGTTTATTACCTTAAGTTTGAAAACAATTTATTTTAGTCTTTATTTTTGATCAAAAAATCTTTAAAAATAAAAATGAATAACAATTCAAATTTAAGGACTATTTACACGACTAGTGTTGTGATCGTTATTCTGTGCTCTTATCCTAAGCTCGGAAATTCCAAGGAATACATATCTCTCCGTCCAAAAGTACTGAATAGTAATGCGATACACGAAGTCGACTGTCCCTTAACAGCGGTGATATCAAATCTTTATTAATGATAAGGTTATGACAGCACTCTATCATAAGGTCAGGGGTCACGTTATCGTCCTTTTCAATTGATTGGAGTCCCAAACTTGTCAAACACTCGTCGATAGCTTTTCCTTCTTTTGACTTAAAATTCAAATACATATCTCTTAAAAGTCTTGATTTAAACATATTTTCAGACATAAAATCAAATAAGAGGAACGCTGGACAGGAGGCCGGAACTATAAACTGTCCCGTTGGGGATAACATTAGAGGTCCGGCTTCGCATTCAACAACTAATTGATATTTGTCGAGAGCCGGCGGCCAATTGACTGGAAATCCCTTTAAATCGATGTATTCGACCAGAGCTGAGGTCAATTTTTCGAGTTGTTTGCTATAGTTTTTGACGAGAAGTGCGGGTCTGAACTTTCTGTGGTCTATTTGAATGCCACGCAATACACCCGACAGAGCGCTCTCGAAAAAGGGTAGTTTTCTTAGGTCTGAATCAAAACTTTTAATATTACGAATCATTTCTAACCAATTGTGTCGAACGTCTTCAATATTGAGGATTACGTGTCCGTCAAATGTAACGCCCGATTGTCGACCAAAAACCAAAGTACGGCCATTGAGTGCATCGAAATCTTGATTATGTTGTTGTCTCAAAGTATTTAGACTTTTGAGGGCACCTCTAATATGAGAGACACCCCAACCACAGTCCTTCCAAATTATTTCTTTCAGATTCAAGTCTTTTATCAATTCATCGTTCAATCGATTCAACTCATGTCTAATGGGTTGACTAGTCTTGAGTCTAGCGGTGGCCAAAACATTGTTTTCTTGTAACCATTCCTTAAGATTTTTCTCAATTTTTTTCTTTTCAATAAAATCAACAAATTCTTGAAATTCTGGATCAGATTCGGGGCTTTGTTTGCTATTAAACCAGAATTCGTTTGTATTCTTTGATTGAAAGCCATTCATTGGAGTCTCATATTTAAAGTCAGAACTCTTTTTATTAATATTTTGGTTATTATTTTGAGTGACTTTCGGCTGTTTTCCGATTTTTACCAAATAATCGGTCGATAGTTTAGATTCGGAGAGGATTTTGTGGACTATTTTATTGATAGTTTCTCTTCGAAATAAATTTATATTAATTTGTTTTAATTCAATATTTGTTTCGGTTTTGTTTCTCAAAGACTTTTCTTTATGAGTGATGTCTTCTCTGACAAAGAAAGTGATTCTTTGATCTCTCGTTTCTCTCATTTCGATGACATCTTCGATATAAGCGTTTAGTTGTTTCAGAGAGTCTTCATTTGTGTCCCTCTCTTTGGGATACTTCCAGAACCTGTCCGGATGTACGGCAAATATAAATGGTCTCAAAGCAGTGGCCACTTCTTGAGAGGTCAACTGTCGGTCAATAGATTGGTTCGATTGATATGAATGAAATGATTGTCGAAGTAGTCGATGACAACTCTGATGTTGTCTTTGTTTGCACTGAATCTCAAAGATAGATCTCAAATAAGTTATAACTCGAGTCATATCTTTGCAGAATTTGAATCAAATTAAGACAAAAAGTGGATTACATGACAATAGATATAATGATCTGCTTATCATTGGTTTTGTTTATATATTTTGTGCATTAAATGCATGACTCAAATGAATGCGCATTCAATACAAACAAATGACGCAATCGTTTAAAACTCTAATCAACAGATTATTGGTTCAAAGTTTTGTTCTCACCTTTTTTTAACAAAATTAAGCAGGTTACATTTTACAAATAAATCAAATAATCTGTTTACGCATCCGTCTACTAATTGTAAAGAATTTGAATTAATCATGCTTCATTTTGATGGTATGCATAAACAATAATTGTTATTATATTATAATTTTATATCTATTTGATGTCAAAACTTTTCATGTCTTGGATGTAATCCAGGCTCAATTTTGGAACAAATGTTTTAACCTGAATATATTTATGACCCACAGTTTAATTGAGCTTGTTAAATTGCCAAATTTATTTTGAATTGGTTTTATACAAAGAATAATAAAATATATAAAATAAGAATATTTGAGGCCTTTTGAGAGCAATTTGTTTGCAAATCATTTAATTATTTAAAAATTGAGGCAATTGTTGACTCGATATGTCTTTTTGAGTAAATTGTTTTGCAATATCCAAAGCCATGGCATAAATACCGCTCACATTCTGAAGATTTGTAAGAATTGTTACGATTAGTTCATTATTTGGCTCAATTACTATCACAGAAGAGGCGCCGACAGCACCGCCGGTGTGCGAAAATATATTTGGGTAAAATGGTTGCGAACAAAAGGCATACTTTGCCTCAATATCACGAATTATACCCCAACCCAGACCTGAAAGAATGATTATACTCATAATTATATAGAATTAATTGAATGCTATAATTAATACCATATCCGCCCCACCGATGATCCCAATCGAGTTTAGTGTTGGAATTCTTCAAAAGAGTTTAAGACATTAATTATATAAAATTTAAATAAAAATAATTTGAATTTGTTTTAGACATCAGACCATTATTTCTGAGAAAATAATTTTATAAAAATTCGATAAAAATATTGATTTTCATTGAAAATGTGTTAATCATTGGTTAGATTCCAAGTGTTGGACAATAATCTTTGCAATTTGAGTGACCACTGGAGTGGGCGAAACATTATTTAAATTAGAGATTATTGTAATTATCAGTTCATTGTTGGGCTCAATCAGAAGCACCGATGAGGCGCCCACAGCAGCCCCTGAATGAGAGATGAGGTCAGGTAAAGGTGGTTCTGAACAGAAGGCATATTTTGCGAACTCATCTCTTATGACTCGCCATCCGATACCTAGAAATTAGAGAATCGATGTTTAAAAAGAAAATGTATTTATTATTTGCTGACCATATCCTCCAAATTTTGTATCAATTCTTGTATTTTCGGCCTATTTTTCAATTAATTTTAATGAATGACTGACTGGTCTGATGTCCACCACTGATAGACTTACCGCTGTCCACATTTTGTCAATTATTTCTTGTTTGATAAGACCTGGCTTTCCATTAGCACCACCTTTGAAGCTATAGAGCATAATATTACCGAACTTTAAGAGATCATGAACATTTGAGAGGAGTCCCCCACCCGCCCACTTATAACTGTTGTCCACATACGGAGCGTTAAGAAGTTTGCCATTGAGTCCACTCTTCACATAGAAATGGGAGCGATTGTAAATAATTGGGTCGTTTTGATCCAAATATGTGTTCTCTAATCCCAGTTCTTCTCTCAAGAATTTAATGAAATATTTGTCAAACTTTTGTCCCTTTAATTGACTTTCAATTACAGCAGAAATAAGAGTAAACCCGAAAGTCGTATAATTATATTTAGTGCCCGGATTTGCGACCAAAGGGTCGTCTCTAAAGAGTTTCAGTGAATCGATTGCAGAGGAAAAGGTCTCTTTCAGATAATATTCGGGTAAAGAAAACTCTCCCAATTGATAGCTAATAGAAGATCGGTCTTTAGTTTTGTCGTTTTGTTCATTTGTTTCTTTCTTGTAATGTCTGATTCCACCCAAATGTGAGGCCAATTGTCTGAGAGTTATGTCCACTTTGTTTCCCTCCCAGAACTTGTCTGGAAACTGATCTTTTGTGAGATATTGACTGATAGGTTTATCAAGATCAATCTTATTTTCTTCAATAAGTTTGGCCAATAGTAAAGCGGTCATCGATTTACTGATAGAAGCGATTCTCATAACTGTTTTATCACTACATTTAACGCCATTTTCGATGTCTGCAAAGCCTTCGGAATAGAACCAAACATTTTGTCCTTTAAGACTAACGCCGACCACAAAACCTGGAATACCATTGATTTGACGCCATTGACTCAATCGGGTGATACAGGAATTGATTACAGATTCACTTCGATTCAAATTAGATTTATTATCAATAAAATGTATTTTAGAATCAATTGAATCAGTGGTTAATTCAGTGATTAGTTCTTCGTTGATCGCAGTTTTGGCTTTAACTGCGGCAAAAGTGGCCACAGTGGAAGTCACAGCAACTCCTAAGGCCAGAAGTCGACCATTCATTTTAATAAACATGATTTGAAACTATAAATAAATGAATTAATTATCAAATAATTAAATCAAAAATATTTTCTAATAAACGAATACTATTTTCAAGACATTTGTTTACATTTGATTTTTTGGGCGCTTTTTATAAATAAGATTTTGAACTTCAAATGTAAATTTTATATAAATATTGTGGGTTAGACCACCTTGCTCAAATATTCTTATGCGAAAATGTGTGAAAACAAGGAATTCTCATTATTATGAATGTGCTGGGTAAATTCTGGCCAAAAAACTTAAATATAAATGTAGTGATTTATTGATTTAATTTGAATTTGTTTCCTCATCAATTTATTTGTGATAATCCTCATAATCAGGGCCTAAAATGTGATTGAAATTGAGGAGAATCATGTTCAAACAAGTTTGATAATTGCAACATTTAGTATTATATCAAACTATTATTTAAATATTAAGAATTTGTTTTAATCTCTTAATAATAAACTTAATGTGAAATAAAACTAAACTAAAATTTTTTTCTAACTTTTATTTCCGTCAAAGAATAAACTTATCTTTAATTATATCCACAATAAAACGTTCATTTTTCGCGGCCAATCTCCTGTGTTTCCGGAAAAATGGGTCCTTAACTATAGAGTCGAGTGATTCTCTACTTAAATGATCCGGATTTAAAAGTTTCTTTAAAAGTCGAATAACTCCTTCTGTGAACTTATTTTTAACCGAAACATTCGGCAGTCTATCAAACATTGTTTGGTATGAGTTCCTTACCGTCTGATTATTAAGTTCTATACTTTTAGGATCTTTGTAATCAACTTCTGGGAAGGGTATGTGGGAAGTAAGCATCATATATAGGGTTATACCTATAGCCCAGATATCGGGTTTTCTTATATCCTGTAGAATCTGTTTCTCGAGTACTTCTGGTGATGCAAAGTATGCTGGAGTGGCATTAATGCCCTCAGACTTTATAAGGGAGCCATCATACTCAAAACATGGCCTAATAGTGTCGAAATCAGTAATCTTTGCACGGTCACGCTTATTCTTTCTAATTATGAGGATATTGGGTGGTTTGAGGTCATTGTGTGAACAACCAATAGAGTGGAGATATCTCATACCCTCAATAATGTGTTTAATAAACACATCAATTGATCTCAAGTCTAAGAG
>JAQFZI010000887.1:0-12366 GCA_034695605.1 Eupelops occultus
TAATGAACTAAATATTTATTTCTCTTCTATTGATTTAATAAAAGGGTTAACAATAAAAACAAATTGCAATTAATCTCTCTTTAAATAATCGTTTGATTTCATTAATAATTCATTTAATGGCTTCAATCGATTTATCATTTAAAACAACCATTTTATTGGTTCCTTCAGTTATCTTAAAAATTATGAACGAAATAAAGTTCATAAATAAAACTCTAGTTTTAAAAGTTCATGAAATCATTTAATAAATTAGAATTTTAGGACAATTTTCCAAACATACTATCAATTATTGGAGACTAAACCTGTATTGTAGTCGATCTCATTTATTAATAAACTGATGAAAACGTAACAAAATTATCTAGTCTATAATAATCTTATAGGATGCTTGATTTCATGATTGGTTTGATTTTGTTTTTTTAATTGCAATTATATTCCGATTAAATACTTATTAATTCAAAAAATATAATCACAAGACTTTCATATTTAAAGTTTAACTTAATTTAAATAATTATCTTTTTTCCGAAGTAAAGCGAAATTTCAAAACAAGTGTCTATACATTTGATCCAAATTTCAAATATAATCCGCTTTTCTATTCAGTTATTGATTGGAATTCAGTCAATTAGTTCCGAAAAGAAAACTTTTTTTGAAACTTGTTTTCATTAATACTTTTTCTTCAATTTTTTGGCGAATTATTGTTTTGATTGTTTACACAGTTTTTGAGAAACATTTTCCAATAGAAAGCAATTTTTGAAAAAGTTTTTGAATTGAAATTATTGTATTGAATGTTACGTTAAATCAAAAGCAAATGATCAGAATTGATGTGCGATCAGAGCACCTGTTGTGCAACTGCTCTCCCACTAAATTAATTTGAACTTAGAAGCCTTAAATTTTTAGGCATATAATTATATATTGATTTTTTGAAAATAATTTATCGATTAATCATTTTTCGTGATTTTTTAAAAATTAGGGAAAAAACCAAAAAAGGTTAAAATTCTTGCCTCTCTTCGACTAATCCAAGGACAGCATCTGTTTCTGGCATGGCTTGATTTTCTGAGAAGCCGATGCCTGTCCATTTATTCCTATTCTTTGTGCTAATTGTGAAGAGGATCTCATCGGTGTCGTCGATGTATTCCCAGTTTGCTTTATAATCACAGTTATATGTATTGCAAGTGTGAGGAGACTTCCATTCACCCCGACATTGCCCTGATAATGATTCTGACTCGTAATGGGTGCTCTGCTCTGCTTCAAGTGACGACCGCAACTCTGGTTGTGAAGTCTGAGCTGAAGACACACCAATTAATGAGTTGAATGCGACGATCACTACAACTAATGAAGTCAATGAAAAGGCCATCCGTTCTGTCATTCTTTAACATTCACCACATATTAATAGCACCGGAATATCAGTTCAGATCAAACTTAACTACAAATAAGAATAAAAATAATTTAAACGTTAAAATCTATAAAATAAGATCTCTTTTAGAGAACAATAGCTGTTAAAAGTAAAGACATAACCCTTTTTTGATATAATAGTGAATACAAAAGTTTATTATAAAGAAAATCAAAATGAGTTTTCAATCAGCCATTTATATTGTCTGATGATTGGGTTGAAAGCAATTGCTATCAATTGATACTTACATTTGAGGCTCATTTGTTGGCGAAAATCATTTCAAAAAGGGTTCACTAATTGAAAGATCAATATTTAAATTTAATTTAAAGTTAACTAAATTTAATTAAAAGACTAATCCATGGCTTTATTTATAGGAAATAAGATATTTGTTCGCAAATGTTTAGCAAAATTCAACATTAAACTCATCTAACATTACGTTTCACATTCCTTATATCGAGGACACTGTACTGCCTGTACTGCCCCGCAGTTCGCAACTAAAGAAAGCCTTAAGGCTTTTGCGTTTTCAGTTTCGACAAAACCTGTTTTCACCGTTACTTAGACTTAAGAGACAGAAACTACGGTAACTCTACCTAACCTGTGCGCCAACTAACAAGTGCTGTTCAGTTATATGCACTTCATATTAATCTTTCGATTGTAATTTCGATTAACTCAACATAAAAACTACTACTTATTTAACAGGAATTTTAAATTAAAATCTTATTTCATATCTATATTTAGACAATTGTTTAGATTTTCTCTCCATTTAATAATTCCACAAAAGTATCAAATTTTCATATCTGTTATCAAATCTATTGAATGTCTCAAAACTTTTCAAAGTTTACAAAAATATAAATTTTCACATAATATTGAAATATTCTCATATGAATGTAAATGAATATTGTTTAAGTGACCTTTCCTCTTGTTTCGTAATAATTTCTCAATCAAAGCATTCAATTATTTGACAAATTATTCATTATTTTATTAAAATTGATTGAAAAATGTTTTGTTTAAAAATCGATAATTACTTCATTGAAATTCAATTCTTGTTATTCAAAATTAATTCAAAATATTTATAACAATAAATTTGTTTCGTAATAATTTATCTCAAGATTGATATACGATAAGAATATGCTATAATAAACCATTGCTCAAGTTCATTTTATATACAATTAACCCAATAATATCGAATTGATTTAAAGCATACAATAATTAATTGTCATTTGAATAATAAACCAAAGAATAAATTTATTTGAATTTAAGTTTGAATTTCATTTATTAAAAATATATTCGATATTTTGCTCTCAATTTCTCATTGTTTTTGAAAAAAGGACTGAAAGAAGTCTTAAATTAAATGATTGATTGACTCTCTTTGGTATTCATTGCAAAACAGCAATCAATTAATTTTTCAATTCATTAAATTCTCCTATAATTCAGAATTGAATTTGTTTTGGGAGTGAATTTGGTTTTTAATGAAAAAAAATAATGAAATGAATAAAAAAAAGACTTTTAAAAATAGTATCTTTTGTATAATCAATGGTTTTGTTCCCAATTTTAATAATGAATGTATTATTTTATATTTCGGGTAACTTTTAATTGTATTTAATGTTTAAAGTATTTTGAAATTCATAACAAAAATAATATATTCAAAAGGTATTCAAACTTTGAATTTCAAAGCCGTAAATATTATGTTAAGCCTCTAAATACGAAATTTTATCACAAAAACTAGGAATAAGTTCAAAGATAAACAAATTTAAACTAACTTTAATAGATAAATATTAAAATAAATCACGAAAACATGACATTCATTATAAACACAAATTGAATGACTAAATCGATTCTCTTTTTATGCTTTGTTTTAAAGTTTTTTTCAATTATAACAATAATTTTAATCAAATTAAATGTTTGTAAATATAATCAAAACTCGTTTGAAATCAGTTTCAATCGATATTTTGTTTAATAAATTAAAAATAACTTTATTAATTAAAAATTGCAAGCTCATTATCTAAACTTTCACACGATAATCAAATAGAATTTAGTTGATTATTTTTGAACTTTAACTAAATAAAGAATTGTTAATAAAGGCATGAATTCCAACAAAAGTAATAAATGAGGTCTGAATTATTGTTTAAAGAGATGTATAGAATATGGGCATTGAAACAAATTTCATGGTTTTCAACCAAGGTGTCTCATCAAATAAATCATTAAGACATTAATTTAAGACAGTTTACATTCTTTAATAATGTTTGTAATAAATTTGTTTAATTATCTAATAGTTTATTATTAGTAAATATTAACTGAGTTTTTTGTGGACTCAATTCTATGAGATTATTGTTAATTATCATAATTTTGTTCAATTTGTTCAGTGCATGGATTAAATCATTGCTATTTAAATGCGCTTAAATTGGGTTTAATACTGTGTTAATTATATTCCTCATCAAATAATTAGTGTTTTTCAGGTCATCTCAATGGCTTTCAAGGAGTGTTTTACATTAATTTAGATCCATTATAAGCGAGGAATAGTGGTGAGGGTCAATTGATCAATAAAAACAGTTTAATTTTGTGTTTTTTGTTCTCTTATGTTAATATTAATAAATTAAAATACATTTGCATTTATATGACATAAAATGCCATAAAATGCTATTTTTAACAATTTGTTTATAAAATACTTCAGTCATATTCGGATCCAATAGTAATACTAATTTGTTGGCCGACAATAACTGTTTTGTGATACCATTGATTAGTGTCCAACACAACTGAAACAAATGGGAGTCACTTCACTGCTCTTAAGAAAACAAATCAATTTATATTTACTGATCTCTCCCGAGTCTACCATAACTTCTAATGTCTGGCATTGTATATAACATTCAGGCGGTGGCTGAAGAACCCATAATTTCGATCCTCTGACTTGTGCCTGCCATGAAGGGTTGCCCACGTGATCAATCTATGCAACAAGCATAATTTATATCAATTATTCAACATTGAAATTCCAATTACGTAATCAAACCTAAAAAAACTAAAAAATTGAAAGTTAGTTTCAAAGTTGCATGAACATTATGAAAATATTTAGTTAACACTAATTTATATCAATTATTATATTCATTTCATTGCTTTAGTGATTGATTGCTAACAAAATCAGACAAAAATATGTTTTCTTTCCCTGAAATCCTTGAATATTATATTTCTAATAATATTCTAGGAATTGATTCATTGAATAAATATGTTTTAAGAGATGTAGTAATTATCTGAAAATTAATGTAATCACTTGTTTTGATACTTTTATCATTTATTTACAAACAATATTTTGCTATAAATCATTGGAAATCTATAAAAATCTTACAGATATGGAGTAATAACAAAATGATTACATGCATGTGTGCGCCATAGTTAGGACTTCCCATGAATATCCAGTCCATTTTGGTGCCTTCAGATTCTTTTGGCAAAAAATAGGGCTTTTGATAGTGCTGTCGAAGTAGGTTTCCAACAGACGGATCGCAATTACTCCTTAGAAAAATAGGTTTTTATATTTTGTTATGTTTTAAAATATTGATTATATGTTATCGCGGTTTTGCACACTCTATGGACTCTCTTTTTGTTTGGTTTTTAGCTTATTCTTCACTTATTATTATTGTTATTAATGGTAATAATAAAGACAAAGTGTGAACCCTCTCTAAGAAACGTTTCAGTGATTTGTCATATCATTAAAAATTTGATTCAAATTGTGATTTATTCAGAATTTCATTAAATTTTAAACTATTTTTAAAAAATAAAAATGATTTTGAGTTTGTTTTTGACAACTCATTAATATAAAGTACAGATCAATCTGATAAAAGAATCTAACCATCCGATGTACCAAGGGGTACTACCAGGCTCCAGCTTTGCTCTGTCTGCTTTCATATTCAAGACTTGTCGCAAGTTTTTGAATTCAGTCTTATAGGGGAAGAATTGACAGCTGCTCTCATAGTTGTCGAGGGCTGGACTGTCATCCGAATAGATCTGTTTGAAGAATTCAAACGAGAAAACATGTGTTGCCGTCCAGTTAACCATTGAATCAGTCACCACAACCGGAACCCCAGTGTAAGCATAACTACAAACAACGGACAGAAATAATTATAGATAAGAGAAATACAAAAATCAATGACAAAATCGTTAAACGAATTCATGTTTTTTAAACAGAAATTTATTTTTTTTGAAAACAATTATAATTTTGAGTGAAAATATTTGCCAATTCGTGTCATTCCTTTGATTCGGTCTTTAATTGAAAAAAGGTTTTAAATTATTTTATTAAATATTACGATAAAATGTTGATTTCGAATAAAACCCTTTGAAATTTTAAGCAACTCATCCAAAAAACAACACGAAATTTGCATAATATTAACATTTTATTTAATTATTCTTCAAAAGCCTATGAACTAATGTTTCTTGTTAAGGAATAATATATTTCTGGTTATTTATTTAAGGCATTATATGAGCCGTAATAAAGGAATAGCATATTTTAAATGCACAAGAATTTTAAAAATGCTAATTATGTTGGATTTGTGACTTTGAAGTGTGCTTTCTCTTAATTTGGATTGAATTTCCAAAATCTATTGAAATGTCGGTCAATTGGGAAAAACGCGAACTCAACGATTCAGATAACAGTAATAATAATTTCAATAATGTTGTGAATATAAAGTTATTTTATTTTAAAGTTTTTGACTTTTAGCGCAAGCGTTATATTTCTATTGAATTCTTGTTATTCAAGTGCCTGAATAACAACTACCAGTTTATTTTATTTTATTCTAATTGAAGAGCCGGGAAATTAATATATTTGATTCAATTGCCATAAGTGTTGTAATAATGTGAATAAAACTACTCTGATCATCAATAGTTGAATTTTACTTTCGCTTTGAATAGATTTTATCAAAACTAATAGATTGTTACTAACAGTGAGTTTTATAGATAAGTTTCCCAAACAAACAAAGTTGGGAATCAATTAAGTAGTCTTTCGTTTTTGAAATTGTGATTAAAGTTATTTTAACTTTAATTGGATTCGACGGTAAATACCTTTTAATTTCTTTTTTCCTAACGATATATTTGACTTAACAATCAAAAAAATGTTTGATAAAAGCCATTAACACTCAAAAGTCTAATTTGGAAATTTTGAAAATACCAGACATTTGTTGGACTTTTGGAAATGGGTTTCATTAATGTTGTGAATGAAAAGAATGAAACCTTTTATTAGAAACGCAGTTAATGGTAGCTTTTTTGAACAAATTGGTCAGGGCAATGCTTACAATTACTTCATGAGAAGGCATGTCTATTAGCTTTTAAGTAAAGCAATAAATGGTATTATTCTTTGGGTTATCTATTCATAAAAATGCTTTTAATATACAATAATGTATATCATTAGACATCAAATTACAATCAACCGATAAAATGGTTGTTTAATGTCTGTCTGTTTATTCAATGGACGGATATTTGGGAAATATTAAAGATATAAAAGACTTGCCTTTCAGTAAACTCTTCTGGCGATAGATTTGAAACTTTTGTTATATTTTTGAGTTGAGAACAAACATTACAATTGAATCGAGGAATTAATGCATTTTGTATGGAAGCAGGCATTGAAAGCGTGCAATACGTGTCTCCCCAGTCGTATATACCTTTCCACCAAAACCAGAATTGAGTAAATCCTCTTCGAGTTGTGATACCTGAGCAAAATAGGCTTAAGACTAGAGTTGTAAAAACCAATAAACAGATTTTGGTTCTTTTTTGTGAATTGTTTTGTTTCGACAAATCTATCAGTTTTTGTATTGATTTAAGTTTAATAACCGAATTGGGATTCAAATTAAACTCTTGGATAGAATTCGATATCTTCTGGAATTCATTTTCGACAAAAGGTTTTTTGTGTTTTTTACTTTTTAAAGACATTATTATAAGTATTATAAGTATTCTCTCATTCGTTAAATTTATGGCATTTTCTGTTGACTTCAGTTTTCAATACAAACTTTCTTTGAGAAAAGAAGTGTCGACCAGAATGTAATACTGGCGCACATCCTTCTCATATTATTTTTTAAGGACATGCTCTAAAAACAATCCTTAACTACTTGTGCTCGGTTTGAGGTAAAATCATTGAATAATATTTTTCTTTATTTTCAAAAACTATATTAAAAGCTCTAAATGTGGTATAAAGAAGGACACACTTTTTGCTTCTTTAATAGATACTATTTATAAGCTGTACTGGGCTATCTTAATTTAGACCCTGCCATAAATAATATTCCTTTTTTTCTTGTTCAATTCAATTTTTGATTTTAAAAAATGATTTACTTTAAAATAGTCTTCAAAATCATTCAATCAAATGAGTAATTTATACGAAACACTCCCTAAGAATGCTTTGAACCGCAAATAGTCTGGTTTTATGAGTTAATATCCTCTTTGTATTCACATAATATACCATTCATTCATTTAAACGTCTTCTCTATATTAAGACAATGTTTTGCATACATGTCCAACCCCTTCACTATTGTTTTGAGATGTGTTTAGAGTTTTAAAAGTCTTTAACAGATGCCTTACTTTGCATTTCACTCCTAAATTCATTCAAATAGATTCAAAATTCTATTGTTTTTTTTTTAAATTTTAAGCCTGGTAAAGCAAGAGCAGTTCATTGATATTATGATTAGAATCAGGAATTAATTTGAGTCAAACATCATTTTGATGTTATTTTCTTATAATTAGTGTTTCAAACATTTTCTCATTTGAGGTAACATTTGTCTCATTATTATTTCAAATGAATGAATAAATTTCCTCTAATAGTGATTGTAATGATTGTCTTTGTTGTCACTTCATTGTTGTCCTTTCATTTCACAAATAATTGGAAAAGTTTTGATAATTCACTGAATAAATAGAAAAACCCATTTATTGTAAATTTCTAAAATAATTTTCACTCCATTGGGTTTTTCAAATAAATAAGTTGTCCTTGGTAATGAAAAGCTAATAAAATTTGAATGCTTGTTATAAATAGCCTCTAATATAATTATATTTAAATTATTGAATTAAAATTGTGAGAAAATAATTAATTAGTTTTTATTCATAGTGTTTGGCATTTAATGAAAATTAAAGATTAAATAAACTCACGAATAAAGAGTTGAAGTATTTTGTGATTCATATCAACTCTTGTTTAACAGTAATAATAGAGTTATCATTACTTCCGTTGTTTCCCCGCAAACCGAACGTTCATTGTTTAGAAGGCAAATTAAATGTAGTGGTGAAGGGATTTAAGGGTCAGCCACTTTTTATTGTGCATTTACTTATCTTTAGTTCAGTTTTTGATGATTCGTTGAGACGCGGATGCATTCAATTTATAGGAAATAATGCGAAAGATTTAACGCTATATTTGTTTATTAGCTATAATTGCAATCAGATTAAAACACTTATATATTTGTGCCGGTATTTAATTTGGCACAAATATCATAATTTAATTCAGAGGTACTTTCTGAGTATAGGGCCACAAGTGAAGTGAATAATAAAGTACACTATCATTTATTCGTCCAAAAATGTTCCAAACAATTATCTGGAAGGTTTGAGTTAACAAAATTTTGGCCTCTCTTGTAATGTCCTCAATATTTGCTATAAGGATGTGCCCAAAACAATATATTTCTATTTTTATTGCTTTTCTTTATCATTGTATTAGTTTTGGATTTATTATTGTTTAAAAACAGTTTTATTTTTTTCTTCTTTTAATCAGAATTTAATACATTTTTCCATTGTTTTGATGAAAAGATGTAAAACGATATTCAAAAGAGAAAAATATTTATATTCAATGCAAACGCTTTTTATCATAGTTTCAAAACCAAAGGGAATAAATCAAAGTCTGATAAAAATATTTCCAAAAAAATGTAATTATAATTCTTGGCACTGAATAAAGAAACTCTTTTTCTATATAAGTAAATAAAGTATTTGAAATTCGGTGACAAATCCTAATAAACTGGTTATTATTTGTGGTTTAGTGGCAGACATTTGGAAGTCTATTAGAAATTATATTTAAATAAATCGCGTCATTCGCTTAAATGTAATCAATTAATGAAATATAAGTCTATCGTCTATTTGAAGAAATTTGATAATTACTTATATTTGATAAGTAGTTAATGTGTAGGTATTCCTAGAACTTGCTTTTAGTTGATTGCAGTTTTAATTCACGAAAATGTGTTTTTAAAGTTTTTTTTATCAATTTTTATTTGAGGCAAAGATATGACTCCCACAGCTCCCACCGCTAAATAACTTCTATATAAGTCTAGAACCTTGAAAGTGATTTTCAACATCTCTTACGAGGCGTAGGAAAGAACTCACCCGAACTCACAAGTAGTCAAACAACTCTGGGTTTGTAATACTCGAGTCCACAATAATATAACTTCAGATTAAATTCACAGAATTTAGTGTTCAGTGTTTCCTGTTTGGGACGGATTCAAATGATTACCAGCTCTGCCACACAACCAAATAATGAATAATATTTATAAACAAATCCAAAATTCATATAATTCTTCCATTTCTTAGGAATTTCAGTGTGTTTTGTGATTTTGTCTTTAAGATTGTGATCAAAAACATATAAAAATCACTTAACACTTATTTTTCATTAAACAGTCCTCTCATTTCATCTGAGAGTCGAGTAATTTAGCACAAAGTGGTCTTCTGTGGGAAATATTATGTGAAATATGAATAGTAATCATCATTTAAGAATATTAACCAAAGTTTTGGCCTTACTCACATTTGCCATTACACAAGAGTAAGTCCAATTTATTTTTATTTTTCAAATGCTTTTCTCATTTTTGAATGAATTTTCATTTTCATCGTTAAAATTATTATTATTTGAACAGTCAGTCAGAGGCAGCCGGTCCTACCTATACGGTTGTGGCGCCAATCAAACTGAGACCAAATTCCGACTATCATATAAGTCTCTCCATTTATGATTCACAAACTCCTGTAGAGGTAGACGTGACTGTGAGCGGGCCCTCCGAAGGAGGCTTTTTCAATACCGCGAGTAAGACTGTTGTCGTAAATCCCGAAGAGACCAGAATTTTAAATTTAGAAATCGGTGAATGGTCTAAAGGCAACTATAAATTAATAGTAGAGGGAAGGGGTTCTTTCAACTTTAAAAATGAGACATCAATTGAATACCAACAGAAAAGCTATTCAGTCTTCATTCAGACCGATAAAGCAATTTACAAACCAGGACAACTTGTTCAATTTAGAGCTATTGTTGTCAACCCATCACTCAGGCCTACCGTGACCGGTGCTATTGATATCTATGTAAAAGTAAGTGTCTTAACTGCAATCAGATTGGAATTGAAATCTCAGTCAAATTAATAACAATTGAATTGTTTTTTGTTTGAATGAAAGGACGCAAAAGGAAATCGAATCAAACAATGGAATAGAGTTTTCACTTCAAAAGGCGTTGTCTCTCAAGAACTTCAACTCTCAGATCAACCAATTTTAGGCGATTGGACTGTTTTTGTTGAAGTTTTGGGACAAAAATTCGAGAAATCATTTACTGTCGCAGAATATGTGTTACCGACTTTCGATGTGGAGGTATTCCTTCCTCCTTACGCCACATACAACAGATCTGATGTGGTGGCCACAGTCAAAGCCACCTATACTTATGGAAAGCCTGTTAAAGGAGAAGTGACGCTCACTGTTCAGCCAAAAGTCCGATATAATATGCTTTCAGTTCGACCATTAGAACAGTTCCAGACAAAGACATCATTGGATGGAAGTGTCGACATTCCGGTCAATATTGTTCGCGATCTTAATCTCAAAACTGATTTCTTCGAAAGAGAGATAGAATTCTTTGCTTTGGTTGAGGAAAGCCTTACCGGAAGAAAGTATAACAAATCAAATTCCGTTAAAATTCACGACAAAGAAGTCAAAGTAGAACTCATCAAAACTTCCAAAACTTTTAAACCTGGCCTTAAATATACGGCATTCCTCAAAGTTGCCTTTCAAGATGACAAACCAGTCGATGATAACGGACCTGAACTCAAACTTAGATATGGCTTTTCCTACAGTGACGAAGAGTGGACTAACGCCTTGTCATTAGTTCCCAACAAAGGAATGATTAATTTGGAGATATATCCGCCGCGAAGTAACGATACATTAGTTTTGGGAATGAGAGCTGAATATAAAGGACAGACCTATTATTTTGAGACCATTGAAAGCGCTCAGTCACCGTCCAATAATTTTATTCAAGTAATCAAAAGTGATCAGAGAGATGCCAGAGTAGGCGAAGAGGTCTCATTTATGGTGAACGCCACCGAACCAATAACAAGAATAATTTATGAAGTGATGGGAAGGGGTGATATTGTATTGGCCCGAAGTATTGAAGTTCCAACTTCCAATACTTTTGACCTAAGATTTATGGTCACACATCCAATGGCACCGAAGGCCAGAATAGTTGTCTATTATGTGCGTAAAGAAAATCAAGAAATAGTGGCCGATGCTCTCAACTTTGATGTCGAGGGTGTGTTCAGAACTGAAGTGGTAGTCAACACAAATGTCAAAGAAACAAAACCCGGCGCCGAAGTTAATGTGAGGGTCGACACTAAACCCAATGCTTTCGTTGGTATTCTAGGCATCGATCAGAGCGTCCTTTTGCTTAAATCCGGGAATGATATCACACAACAGGACGTCATCAATGAGTTGGAAACATATGACACGGGAAAGACTAACAGACATTTTCCGCGATGGTTCAGAAGCAAGCGTTCACTCTGGTGGCCTGGATCCTCTACCACTGGCGAGATCTTTGACGATTCAGGGGTTGTCATCCTTTCAAATGGACTAATCCATCGTCACATACAACTGAGTGAGTCCTCAATAATTCCTTTTTTAAAATTCTTATAATTGAATAACAGATTAATTTTAATCAGAATTAAACCAAAGAATCATTTAATATAAGTAACAAAATTTAATCTTCAATTTGGGGTTAATTAACGGGAATTCCTGATAAACAAATAACT
>JAQFZI010000888.1:0-12362 GCA_034695605.1 Eupelops occultus
CCATTTGTGAGGTAAACCTAAAAATTTATAATATCTTTGGCCGCAGAGGCGGTCCAACTAATGCTAACTTCCAGTATCATTATCAAATCTAGAAACAATTTTTCACTTTTCAAAGCCTAATCAAATATTACCCAGTTTATAAATAAAGGAAATCCCTAAATGAATAAATTAAGATGACTTTTATTGCTAAATGAAAATAAATGTAATTATGATTTGTAGACAATTTGTTTGCAAACAATCCATACATTCATACATTTTTTACTGAAACTGTTCTAAAATTATAATACAATTTAATAGAATTTAAATTTTATTTTTCAAAATGCATTTTACATTTACTTCAACTTTAAATCAATATTTTTATTTGATTTTTGGGATTATAATCACTCAGAATATTCTGTGAGCACCTGTTCTCACATCCTTTGTTACCGATCCTAAACATTCCTTATTTCTTTGACGACTCACTCCTCCATCACAACTGATCCGTCAGTAGTGTTGTGTGTGATATCAGTAGAGGTGAGTGTAGTCAACCGTCAGCCGGAGCCGACGGTGCGCTTCCAAACCAATGAAAGCCCACACATTTCACTCTTGAAAAACAATTGAAAATCAATTTTTCCTCAAAATTGTTAAACACATTATTTATATTCAAAATTATTTTCTGTTATAAATACTAAGTCTTGTCTTCAGAGGAAAGATCTGAAGACATCTTTCGTTTTGAAGAATGTCTTATTGGAAAGAATTTAGATTTTTCTTCTTTTTCTTTTTGGTCAGGGCTACCATTTTCAGTGGCCAGGGATGAGGTCGATGGCGTAGGTTCAGTGAAAATTATTTTCGGTACAGTTTTGTCAAACACTAAATCTGTAGGACTTTTATCCCTTTTCTGGTCATCGATGGCAGAGGTATAGGATTCTATCGATGAAGTACTGGTATTAAGAAACTCTGGCAGGTCTTCCCTATCCTCGGAAATTTGCATAAGAAATGAGTTTGCAGTATGATAACTGGCAGTGTCTGACTCTGTACTCGACTGACGGGGTTTAGGCTGTGCGCTATCTTTACGTTTTTTTTTAAAAGGCATATCATATTTGAATTTTTCTGTATCCGTGGCATCGAATGAGTTTTGTGGCGGCCCTACAGTTGTCGGCTCAGCCTCCGTTGACTTTTGGTGGTCTTCAATTATAGCCACAATTATCTCTTCTTCCGTCGGTTCTTCTTCTGGTTCTAAACTTTCCCGCTGTCGGCGAAAGCTTTTCCTTCTTTCAGTGGTCCGGTCCGATGTGTGTCTCCTTACAGACACTTTACGTACAACTGAAGGACTGGTCTGAATAACAAGCATTTCACTATTGAGTGTGTCCTCACCTTCTTGACCCTCTTGTATGTTGGGAAGTGACTGGTGATGAAGCCATTTATCAATATCTTGTCCGGAAACTCCCGTTTCAATGATGAGGGATGGGTCCAGAGACTGGCGTCTCATAACTAACTCCGCCTTTTTATCGGCCATTGTTTCTACTGGTATTTCAACCATTAGATGAGTAGTCGGATAGAGTCGATTATCTGTGAGGCTGGCCTTCACTCTATCCGGATGTACGTCCAAAATATCCATTAGTTGTGTGTTTGTGTTATCCATATTTGGTTTGGGTATAAAATACACTAATTTTTCGACTTCTTGTTTATCACCTTTTTTGGTATCTTCGCTAAAAGTCACGCGTGATTTGAAGGGACGAATTCTGAGCTTTGGATCGATGACTCGGGTGCCTTTGAACATGCTTGATTTATGAGGCACAGGTAGCTTGATGAATTTTTTAGTAGCACTGCTATGAGAACGCTGAACAGGCACAATGTCAACAATTTGTTCACCTGATCATCACATCAAGCATTTTATTAATTTTTATATTTTCTGCAAATCATAATCTTGCCAAATTTATTATTACCTATAATTTGTTGCACAGATTGTGACAGACTTTTTCGGTGTTCTCCATGTGTTGAGGCGCCTGAAAAACTTGACTTATGAGTGCCGCTATCTTTTCGAAAAGATTTCGGGCCCACGTCCCGACTCTGGCGGCGAAGGAGCGGCACATTGACTGATGAGGCACTGACCGACGGCGAATCGTCTTTTTCTCCGTGGGTAACTTCACCCAAAGCTCCTTCCGGTATACTGACAATGAACTCCTTATTTTTTTGCTCTTCAACTTTCCTGAGCACAGAATAAATATAACAGGAATTAAGTAGAAAATTAAACATCAAATAATTAGAGGTGAAAGTATCTTGCTCAATTGAATGGTCAAAATGCAAATATTCTGTTTGATATGCAAATCAATGATTAAATCATTTTTAGTATTCATGCGATTGAATGCAAATTAATTGAAAAGAGAGAGGAGTTGTCTTTCAAATGGAAATTCGGGGTCAATATCTTACCCCCTGATACCTTGAGAACTTCTTTCAGTCCCAAAACCGGTCAGTGTTGCCTCTGTATGTCCGCTCCCAAAGGAAGTGCCAGAGCCACCCCAAAGAGGATGTAATCCCGTTTCAGCGATATTTATCGAATCCATTGATGGAATACTACTTTGGCTTTCAGTCATTTTTGATTTACGGGAGAAAACATTCCAAACGGAACTTTTATGGGCCGGGTGTACATTACTCTGATAGGTTGAATCGTCATCCGAACCATTGTTTTGCTCGTCTTCAAACTCAGGTATAACCAGAGCGTGTTTTTCCATCGGAACACTGTTTTAGATATGAAAATCAGTTGAAAAAGTAAACAATGAATTAATTGTGAAATACTTGTAGGCGGCAACTGATCCTCTATATGTCTTCACTTTATGGGCAACGGCTGCCTCAGTATAGGGCAGTTTTATATCCATTTCATCAAAATAATTGTCTTTCATTAGTGGCGGAGGATCTGAATTGAGAATATCTACGCCGAGGAACGACACCTTTACATGTCTGTCAATAATCCAGTTGAGTTCAAAATCCTCATCATCGTCACCAAATGGATTGATTAGTTGTTCACCTAGCTATTTAAATCAGTTCAAAATAAATTTAAATGTTATAAAATTAATCTTGATTCTTCACTAATAATTAAATAATTTATGCCTAAGAATAAGATTTGATGGGATATACCTTAAGTAAACCCATATAGAGAATGAACTGCAATAATGTGAAGATTGGGAAATAGTATTCCCCGTACTGATGAGTAAGTGATTTGTCGCCGTCATCAGGAGGATGGATGTGCTGTCGACCCAACAGGGAAGCCAAGAAGAATGCCTGCGTTGAGAGGGTGACCACCTTTTACAGTGAGAGGACAGAATAATTAACTATTTGAGTTTTTCAAACAATAAACTCAATTGTTTTCATTCATTCGAGTGTTTGAACTCAAGTTTTAAAAAATCATTATTTTAGTCCTCGTTTGTGATGCCTTTCCAATTAGTTATTTTGGTACTACCTCTATTTTTAGAACTGGAATATCTTTTTTGTTTTCATTTCAATTAGGATCGGAAACAATTTTGAATAGACTTTTGATTCGAGTCGTCATCTTTTTTTTAAATGTTACTAAAATTAATGGCAATTATTTTTCACACTTTATTTTACGACAAAATATTCATTGGATTGCAATTTAATGAGAAATCACTTTTTATTCTTAGGTTTGGAGCCCCGGATAGACATCGTTCCCATTTTTAATCTATTTTAATCATAAGCTATCTTATTAGCCCTGAGTTACCTTGCAAATATACAAACATTAGAATGAAATAAGAAAAGAGTAGAAATGAATGATAGAGGACTTACTTGTGTATAAACCAATGGAATACTGACCCAATCGTAGCTCCAGAGAAGACCGCATTTTGTGCGAAAATCATTGAATTCCTTTTGAAAAATTTAAATATTGTTATGTCAGGTACTAAATTTAGCTTGTTTACAAGGGTTACTTCTTATAAGAAACATGATAATTTAAATCAATAGCCAAATTGAAGCAAGTTTAATTGAAATGTAATATAATATTCGTAAAAATTGATAAAAGATCGCACCTACACAAGTGAAACTGATCTCTTCCTTTAAATATCCCTTTCAAATATGCCTAGCATAATTTCAGCTGCTTTTGCCTAAATTGAACATGCAAATTACAGAGTGAGCCAATACCTCCATGATTAGTTTCAATCCTCCTGAGTCAGTGATTCTGCACTCAGATTTGGCCTCCCTGAGTAAGTTGACAAACCAGGTGCACGGAATCCAAAAAGTATTGAACTCGTGTGAGGGCACCGAAGAGTACATTTCCAGTTCAGGTTTGGTCATAAATCCGGCCTCAATCAAGTGGTCTTTGGTCGGAAAACGGCGCTTCACTGGTATACTAATGGAACGGAGGACCAGCACAAGCGTCAGATTGAGGTAACGCATAAGGGTTCGCCTCAATATACGACTTGTCTCATCAGAACCAGGAACGTAGAGCGCGATTATGTTCATCAACCTATGGTTGTGCCAAATAGTTTAGATCTTTGTCGACATACTTTTGATGGCAAATATTAGAACATTTCTCATATGATTCTCTCATAAAAATGTGTTGGAGTTATGTTTAGCACTAAATTAATGACTCAATTCATCACTTATTACACAAAACTTGAATATACCGGTCATTAGCAAAATATTCCTTACATATAAAGCCTTTATATTTAAACTTAGATATTACATTAAAATTGTTCATAATCAATCACTTTATTAATAATTAACTTGATTAATTGCACAATTTATTTTCAACCCAATTCTAATTAATTAAGGAAAATAACCTTGATGAATTTCAAGGATAAAATATTGTTACATTGAATTTCACTGATTCCTTTATGTTCGTTATGCAAGATCACTCAAAAATAAATTATGCTTACTTGTCTGGCCAGGGAATGGCTGTGTATTGTTGCCACCAACGGGTGGCTGTGAACGAGACATAAAAGCCCAGAATAAATGAGAGGGGAATTATTTCGACAAAACCAGAACAAAATATCACAGATTTTTCATATATTCTGTTGAAAGAAAAACATAACAAATATTAAAAATTGATTCAAAGTTGCCCACCTTATATAAAATTATCATGATAATGATAAAATTGGGAAAAGCTGTAACTTTTTTATATTCAGAAGCTTAGAATGACCAAGTTATCAAAAATATTATAAATTAATACATATTATAAGTTAATGAAAGAAATTTACAAAAATAATTTTAAATTCAAATTTTTCTTGCTTAAAAAATATGATGGTGAATTTGAATTCCAAATTTATTTTTAAACTACCCTGAGCATTGCATTCAAAATGTAAAAATATTTTTGTATTCCGACATATAATTTGAATGACAGGAATAGAGTAATAAAATTTTTACCAAAATTTTTCATTACTTACGAATATTCCTTGAATTCTAAACTAAACTAAAATTTTATTACTTATTTTTGTGTTACTTTCCTTTTGATTATAACCAAAAATGACTAAAAACCCCTAATATTGTGGTTTTCTGTGAAATCAATAAAAACTAATATTTATTTAACTTTTTTTGAATAAAATTCTCGTTTAAAATGATTAGAAAAATAAGTGAATTCAACCCAAACTCAAGGGATTCTATTCTCTGTTTGTCAGTTTTGGAACCACCAGAAAGTCTTATGCTGTGCTGAATATGATTTTATGGCACCAACCAATTGGCAAATAGCCACCGAAAAACAGAAATATTTCATTTATTTGATATATCATATTAAGTGTTACTCTGTTCTTGTCAAAATTCCTGTGTTTATAAAAATGTTTTCTTCGTTTTCTTATTCTTTATTTATCAGAATATTTAGTTTTATTTATCAAAATTGTCGAAAAAATTATTGAAAGATTAATAATCAATATGTCGTTGGAAGACATCTCTCAAAATAAGCACTTCTCTTATCGTTGATATATTGCGAAACTTATTTTCGAAACTTTTAAGTTTAAGTTATTTGAAATCTGAAGGGAATTCCTTCGATAAAAAGATGAAAAAGTAATGATTATTTTATTGATTAGTATTTTGAATAAAAGCCTTTTTCTGTAAATTTTTAGTGAAAAAAAAGATTAAACTTTTAAAAATCTATTCTTAGTTACAGTCATTCAAAATAAAAAGTAAATACATTTGAAATTTAATTATTTGGAACGCCATTGGATTTATGACACAATTGAGTTCAAAACACTTGAATTATTGATATTTTCTTTAAATATTCAATAAAGTCAGACGAAAATTAGTATAATTATATTTACTAATTTGTACTGGATTAATTTCAAGAATTTTATTCGGAATTCTGCTATTTTACCACTAAAATGATCGCTCAAATAGTAATAAAAATTTCAAATAATATAATGAATGACCGCTTCAGACAAATTTCAGTTATTTTTGGTTTCATTTTATTGAAAAATAAAATCACCATGCTTGCCGATTAAGAAAAGTTATTTTAAATTTATAATGATGATATTACATTATCTCATTCATTTCATTTCAATTATTTTGGGAATAAATTGTAGTTTTCTATTCTTTTTACCAAGATTATCAAAAATTTATAATAATCAATAATATAAAAGTGAAGACAACGTTCACCATGTTACATATAAATGTGAATGTTAAAAAATGCATTAACCAAGTAACTGAATGATCTAGAATAATCTAGATGGTCTGGTTTTTATAAAAGAGAAAGATCAAAACCTTTTCGATAATTTTGGAACAATTTGCATTAAGCTTGGTTATTTTTAAGGCTATTGGCAAATGAGAGCTCAAGTGAGTTTTAATTGAATATAATCGAGGTAAAAGCCATATTTAATGCTCGAATAATTTATGCGTCAATTGAGTGAATATTTTCTTCGAGTCCTTAGTTTTTGAGAGTATAAACACTTCTATTTTTAATATTAGATTAATATTTGATATAACGCTAAGTATTTCTCTTTTGAGAGAAACCAAAAAATGATGGAGAAGTTCAACATTGAAGTAAAAAATTCGTTTCAATAACTTATGAATAAAAATCCTTGGCATTAGAGCTCCGGTAGCTTAATATAGTGCTCACAATTAGTTACAGTATATGAAATCCGATACAATTATATTTAGTCTTAAGGGAGCGCACAGTCTTTGAATGCATTTCTCTCTTTGGATGCGTTTGAAAACAGTCTTTTCAGACACTTCTTTGAAAAAATCCAAATTAATTTGAAATCAAATACTAAATTTAATCCTTAATCCTTAAATTTGATCTTATTAGTTATAATTTATAAGATCAATTGATAAAATAAACATGATAATAACTTCATTTTAAATTATTCTTGAATTCCCCAGAAGAGTCTGGTTATTGTTTAGCTAAAAAATGTGATTAACGTTTTAGGGTTGACTTCATTTTCAATTTGGATCACTTGAAAAACTCAATTCTTATCTCAAATAACTTATCTCAAGTAGATTTTGTTTTTATTAATTTTGACCTGATACAAATTCTGTATTTATAATATCAGGATTACAAAAGTAAGCAATCTTAATTTTTAATTTAATAAAATCAGCCACAGATAAGAAGAATAATAAATTAGAGGAACGATTTACTCATTATATTCTTGATTTTAATGCTTTTATAAAATTAAATAAATGTGAATTCAACAAGATAACTCCCAAAATATTAAGTTTTTAATAATAATTTTCAATGGCCCAAGATTATAATTAAAATAAATGAAAATAGCTTGACAAACTTATTTTCTGATAAGAGATAATATCAAAAATAAGTGAAGTAAATGAAAGAAAATTAAAATATAATTATTTGCAAACCTTTTATAGTAATCAGACATAAGATAATCGTATGAGAGAGCGATCGAAATGTAAAGAGTAATGAAAAGTAATAGTTCTTTATATAACAGTTTCCAAATGCTTCCCCTCCACCTCCAAAGTAGTCGGAAAAAGCCACCGGTAGATGAAGAGGCCACATCATATTGATAACTGACTGTCATCTTGTCGTTAGGGTTTAACGAATGAGGCTGTGCTCAAGATATTCAAAAACCAAATCGAAGGCAAAATGATAACAAATAAACAGCTTTTAAAAAAAGTTTATCCAAAAAATAGACCGCAAATAGTGGTCTAAAATAATAATCAGAAGCACAGCATATCAGTGGAGGAGTTTAATACACAATCAATAATAAATGTTTTATCACAGATTTCCAGACATAATATAAAAGGTGTAAAAAATAAATTTTGAATTAATTAATAATTAAAGCATAAGAAAAGTCAATACTATTTGCACTCAAATGAAGACAATCTTGAATTCTCTTAAAAGTGTTCTTTGATTTTATTATTGCTTTTGAATTATTGAAATACTTTTAATAAGAAATCCAGTTTTGAAGACATTTTGGTTGAAATAATATCTTCACAAAAAACAATCAAATTATAAGAAGTGATGAAATGTTGGCTTATGTTTTGGAAAAGAGGACACAAATTGTTGAATATATTTTCGACTAAATTCTTGACTCAAAATTATTAAGTTTTTGTGCGACTATTCTTCACAACTCCTGACTCTGCTATCTATATATTCATATATTCCTGGAGTTTGTGCTATGAATTGATAGCCAAAAATGCAATGTTCTTAAGAGCATAGGATGTCATCAGTCACTCATTCCAGTTCTCTCTCTCTCTCTCTCTCTCTCCCCTCCCTCTCCTTATTCTGTATCTCTAAACGAGTTCTCTTCAAAAACTTAAGCGCTTTTATGATAAGAATTTTTATGTCTTTTATTAACAGAGAATAATGTGTTTAACGGAATATAAACTCAATTATTTTTTTTTAATTTAATTTATTTGTCAAGAATTCAATTGTGTTTTTGCATTCACTATTTTCAAATAAATCAACATGCTTACACTACATCACATTCAATCTATAAAGTGCAAGATAGGCACATATCCTCCAACAGGTTTTAAGTGTATTTTAGTTCGTTTTGTGAAAACGATTTATATGAGCATGCTATTCTTAAAATAGAGGATCCAATTAAAAGAGGAAAAACTTACCATTTTTTTGTTAATAATTAAACTTAAATTCATTAAAATAGTTATATTTTAATCATTTAATAGTTATTTAAGTGAAAGAAATACAACTTTTATCTAATTTTTACACATATTTTGCAAATTATTTATATTTTGAGAAAACAGTAATAAGTGTTCCGAAAGTACTTTAAAAATAAGACAATTATTTCTATATTTTATAGAAAAGTTTCTAAAAAACGGACGAAACAAACGATAATTTAGTTTAAAAAACTCAGTGAAAAGTGACTCTAAAAATGAATATGAGTTCAAAATCGGAGAAAAATATTTGAAATTCTGTTCAAAACCTAAATATTCAAAATTCAATTCATATTTTCTTTTGAATCCAAAAAAGTCCTTTAATTAGAAAATAAATGACACCAATTGTGTAGACAAACACTTCCCTTTGGTGTCTGTGCTGATTTTCCAGCTCTATTGCCGCCACTCGACGGGACAGAGCCTTCACCTGCCGTCGAAGGACTTGTGACTCATCGCTCATATCAATTACAGATACATTTGAATTATAAATTAGTTCATTTTGATATTCCGGTGATTCCAACGAATCATTCCCTGAATTCCTACTGAAATATAAAACAAAATTATTTAAAATCTATTAAATTATTGCAAAAATCATTAAAAGAAACATTAAATGGAAACAAAAGTAAACATATTTTAAGTAATATTGGAATCAATTTGAGAGAAGTCTTACAATAAGATGAGGTCCTCTTCATTGGAAGCGTTTATGAAACTGGAGAGCGCGACGTTTCGCTTCTTTTTATTTATATTCTTAGGCAGAGCTCCGTTTGAGGGGACACTGTTCTGACGGTTGTCTCCAACGGTGGGAAACGTGTGTTCACTCAAAGTCAATGTATGCGGAGGTGTCGACAATTGAACAGAATTTATATTATTTGTATTATAGTCACCACTCATTCCTATCATTGAGTTCTCAAGTCTGAGCTCTGGAAGGGGTTCTCTGCCCGACATATGGCTATCATTTCCTAAAATCATAAACAAAAAGATTAAGTGATTTAAGAAGATATCGGACAAAAGACCGACCCATCACTAAAATCCTTTCGGGAACTGTCATACAAAGAGGCTTATCATTAGATCCATCGGCTGAACCTCTGCCCAGTTTTTTGGCTGCGATAATAGCCGGGTCATCAAATTGACTGAGAAACTGACCATTAATGTCATTGTCATCGACGACAATTCGTTCGGGAACTCTCATCTTTTTGGAGATATCGGCCGTAAATTCTGGATCATAAAAGGCGTCAACACTACCATTGAATCGATGCGGACTATTAGCAGAAGAAGAGGACATTATTTAATTGATTGTCAAATAAACAGAACTGAATTTAAGTGTCAAACAATCAAATTTGAAATTTTCATAAAATATTTGCAAAATTATTATTTTTGTGTGAAATCAGTTGAAATGGTTTAGACTCAGAGCGCATGACTTCAACCAAAAACATTAAATTCTATTTACTCTTCAAATAAAACGTTACCAACAAATGAAAACTGGATATAATTTATGATAATTAATCAATAAATCAACAAGGTTATTAAAATATAGATTGTTAGACCAAGAACAAAATCACAAAGAAAATGAAACGTATAATATATTTAATTTCATTTAATTGAAAAATATTCAATACATTCGTAACAAAAAATTGAAGTTTAATTACATTTAAATTAAGAATTCAATAAATTTAATAAATTTTTATATTTTAAAAACGATTTTTGAAATATCGCTAAAAATGAGTTTAAATTACAGTTTATTTTCTATGAATTCAAGAATTTTAAAACAAAAGACATTTTTTGAATGAATAAAATTAAAGTGAATTAAAGTCATGCAAAATATGAGCGAAAATTGTCAAAAAAATTATTGCAAAATAATTATAAACTAAACGAAGGCTTCGCTCGGAATCAGATTTTCTGACTTTAGTTTAAGGTAGACATCGAATGCGGTCTTCATATCGTAGGCATTCTCTTCGAGGCATTGCTGTGCAAACGAACGATTCATTTGAGTGGCAGACATGAATTGTTGTATCACTCCTTCATTGGCTGAGGTTTGGCAAACAATTGGAGATAATTCAGGAATCAGTCCTAATCGTGACTTCACTCCAACTGATGCCGACTCCATTCCCATATCTGCCATTTGACGATCAGGAGTACTAGTAGCATTCCTTGTCTTACTGAAAGCCTGGACCTGTTTAACTGTTGCGTTGGTTAACAATAGGATGTCGTTTACAATAACAAAGCCCTGTCCCTGGGGCACGATATAAAATGTCCGACAAAAGGCTCGAAGGGGTTCCTGTTTCTTCAAGATTTCTCGATAAACACCATTTACTACAACCAATACAAACACATTATTACAAAAGGGAACATCGATTGTAAACGATTGAGGCTCATGTCGTGTGCGGGGAAGATCGCAGAGGGCCGACACAATTGCTATCTTTCCATTTTTAATCAATTTATTGCGAAGAGTATAGTCTTTAACTCGCAATAGATTTCTGGACTCTTGAATGAGTCTATCGTTGAACTTATGAGAGCTGTGGTCTTGTCGTGAAATACTGAACGAAAAGAGTGCTTGGTCGTGGTAAGCTTGTAATAGACCCTGTCTATCATCAGAATCGTAAATATTATAATAGGCCTCTAAGAATCCGTGGATGAACTTCTGGATGTCTTCCGGCAGATAACTCGGCTGTCGATTACATGGAATTCAATTAATTTATAGACAAACAAATTATATCCAGACCTGTGTCTGCGGTAAATTCGACACTTCCTGAACATCGAATCCAATACTTGCCGGTAATTCTTCGCCATCCTATCAAACAAAACAACAAAAATTAAAACAATTGTCGAACTGAAAGGACATGCCTTAAGACTTACGATTTTTATCAATTTTGGAAATCGGGAACGAATACAACTGAAGACGGAATCGAGAAGTGATTAATAGCGTAATTATTTCAAACTCAGCGCTCAAACAAATGGTGAGTGGAGTCCGAAAATCAAATGAAAAGTATCGACAATTAGTATAATTAATACTTCCATAAGATTTTCGTTTCAATTGATTTCACAAATATTTCAAACATATATTCAAATGAAAATTAAATTCAATTAAACTTAAAAACATTTTTAGGCTTCACTTCATTCATATATTTTCTTTCGTTCAAAACATTCACTAAATTTGAGTCAAAATCTTTAAACAATTTTCTTGAATCGGAAAAATTGTTTGATTTGAATATTAGTTGAAGTCTTTGATCCAAAAACAGTCATTGCAGGTAATAACTGTCCTTCTCGTGCCTGTTAGCTAACAGTGCCTTTAAGGCTTTGCCGCTGTCTTTGGCTGACGA
>JAQFZI010000889.1:0-12359 GCA_034695605.1 Eupelops occultus
TCTATTTTATCCCTACCTCGATCCTGTACCTCAAATCCCAAAACCAGACCCGAGTACAGAATCGAGGCTCAACTGTAAATGCTTCAAATTCTGCGGCAAATACTAACCGTCTTTACCTATTTTATACGACGTCGTTATAAATCAATTGGTCATGTGATCTGTCCTTATATACCGGGTTATTAGGACATAGTAAAGGATGGTTTTTGCCTAAATGGCCAAAGATTGATTTATAAGGACGCCTTTAGAAATAGGGAAAGACGGTAATTGCTTTTAATTTTTTTTTAAAAACTCATTAAAAATTTAAATTAAAATTTTAATTTAAAAAAGATATTAGTATTAGACTGAACGAAATGAAATATAGTAGGTTATCAAGGTGTTGATCCATAATTTATCATTAATAATAAATGAAGGATTGAAAAATAAAACTTACTCTTGCGTCTTTTCTCTAGTTTTCGAGCCCTCTTTGCCGCTCGAAAAGCCTTCTCTTCTTTTTCCTGTTCTTCTCGACACCGGTGAAAATTTTCGACGACAACCCCCACAAACATATTGAGCACAAAAAATGCCACCAAAAGTAAAAATGATATGAAGTATAGTAAACGCCATTCGTTATAGTTTTCAATGGGCTGAAGGTCGACACCGACGGCATCTAAACCGGTGTACATTATGTTAACCCAACCGTCTTTTGAAGACAAAACGAAGAGAGACATCAAAGCCTTTCAAATTTAACCAATTATTTTGAGTTGAATTAGTTCGACACAAACAACTATAAGTTTGAAATACCTGTCCTAAATTATCGAAATTATATTTTCTATTTAACCATCTATTTCTTGGATCTGCAAGACATTCGGACTTATTCTTTACATTTCGAGCTTTTGGTCCTTCTTTTAGGGGTTAAAAAAATTAGATTAATATTAATGTATTAGAAATTCTTCATTCAATTGATTACCGCAATAATAGAGACTTCCTTTGAATAGCTTTAGAAATACAGATAAATAAAAATAAATAATTCAATGAATACATTGTATTCGGAGTCTGACCTGAACTCCAAGAATACCAAATATTATGAAGAATGTACAGCAAATCAAAACTATATTTCCTATCGGTCTAAGAGATGAGAGCAAAGTTTGTACGACTAATTTGAGACCAGGTGCTCTGTTGATCACTCTGATAGATAATACAAATCACCGGTTTAATGAAGTGAGTCGTTAGCCGTCTCTTCAATAATTAGATTGAATTCAATTCTCACCTCAAAGGACGTAATGATCGAAGTAATCGAAATACACGTAAAATACCTAAAATTCGAGGAGTTTTGTGGGCAAAAAATGATAAAACAATGTCAAAAAGGGAGACCCCAACCAAAATGCCATCCATAATATTCCAGCCATTCTTGAAATATGCATCTCTTCCATAGAGTAATCCCTTAGCAATTACTTTAATTAACATCTCCAGAGCAAATATAACAGTGAACATATAGTTGGCCAAACCTAAGAACTCTCGCTCTGCACTTTTTGGAGGGATTTTAGGCCTTTCCATTGCAAGTGTTATGCAATTGAGTGAAATAAATAGGAGAACAATATAATCAAAATAAGTATTGTCTGCGATTGCGATACAATATTTTCTTAAACGATTGTTTTCTGGAAAAATAAATAGAGAATACTCTTCTCTTTGGGTCATCCAATCAGTCCAATCAAAATATACACAGAATTTTCGGTCTGGATTTTGCATAAGATATGTTTCACCGGTATTTGCATCACTTATTGCTTGAAAAGGTGCTCCCAATAGGGCATCATTTTTGAAAGATTCGGCTAAAGTGGCCGGAAGTTCATCTAATTTATAAGAAGAGTTAGTCGACTGGTTTTTTACACTGATTACACTCGAAGAATAAAATACTCCAGTCAATGAGTTGCGAGGACTCAATACTCGGATTTCATGAATTAAACTGTTTTTTCTCTCCAGTGATACAAAACTTTTGACGGAATCGTCTGGACTTAGAGTTGAATTACAACCAAAAGAATTGTGGCGTTTCATCACTGAGTCTTTGGTTGCATTCGTTGAACACCGATTATTATTATTATTATTATTATCATTGTTAGTGTGGGTGTTAAGCACTGGCAATTCAACATTGCACTGGTTGTTCACATCCGCTTCTGTTGTGCTTCTATTGATAGTAATAGTGTTTTTGTCGAAGAGTTCATTATCGCTATCGCTTTCATTTGTGTCGTCGACTAAATTTTGTTTGTCTGACTTTTTTCTCTTTTTACTCGATTTTCGGTTACTTCCGCGCCGTTGCATTTTCGATACACCAGACCTACTGTCTGTACTCAGACAAGAGCTACGACGACTGTCTTGTGATAAGTTTAATGATTCCATGGTGAATGAGGCCGAACCGCAGGAACTTCTTCGGCGTTGATTTACATATGGCATTAAATGAGTTGATGGAACGGTCAAAGAAGCCAATCCGTTATTTAAAGAGACAGGACTACCGCACTCCTTAAATAAATTATATTTAATTGGATTTAATGTTGATAGTTGAAAAAATGATCTTATCTTACAATCGACTGGTCTATAGAGCAAAGGGACGCCGCCTGAATGTGCAGTGAAAGAGGACTCGCTTGAAATGAACGGCTCGGCTCTAATGTCGCATTTGGCGACCCCTGAGGGGTGGCAGCTGTATGTGTTATAATGGGAGGAATTCCTAATGAAATATCTTTACTGTCATTTTGCTGGACTTTGAAGGAATCGAAGCCAACGGTAGGGTTGGAAAGCAGTTGTATTTCTGTAACAATAACTCAAATCACAAAATTGACTGAAAAGCAAATAATTTGGAATTCAATGAGTGAACAAATTTTTGGGATTCCGACTAAAATTCTGCTCAAATAAAAGATTTGATTTATGAAATTGTTTGCATATAAACCTATAAATAAGTGGTATTTAATATTTGAGTGGAATACCTGTTTTTCACGACTCCAGTGCATTATATCTATTATTCATTCAGAACATTAGCACATATGAGGCATACCTTTCTCTAAATTATCTTCAGGTCCATAAAAATAAATTAGTTTTTCTGTCTTTACTTCGGGATCGTCTGATATGTCGTCAGAAGTTTTCTTTCTCTCGTCCTTAAGACGAACAGAGATTCAGTTCAATAAAAATTGTTTGAAAAAATCAATTTAAACCAAACCTCCTGAGAAAAGCCTTCCACCAGGATAGCCACCAAAAGGTTGAATAACACATAATTACCGAAAGTCATTAACGCCACGAAATAAAGCGCGGCGTAAGGGGATGTCCTCTCCATTCCATTAAATAAGACTACATTCCAGTCTTCTTGAGTTAATATCTGTTACAATAATTCATTGAATAAATTTATTTGTAATCAACTAAAAAAAGCAGACAAAGCGATGACAACAGGCATTGATTTTGGTTTTCCTACTTCCACTAATTTTAAGTTTACAAATTATGAGAATCTCTAGATTTATGGCTAGTTTAGTTTAATTTGAAAATTTAGTAATAAAGTTTAATCAATTGAATGAATGCCTGTTGGCCTCAATTATATAATAGTGGTCTATATTTAGCGAACAGACCTGAAAGACAGTAATTGTAGCCCAAAGAATATTATCGAAATTTTTTCGATTAGTCAAACAATTTAATCTAGGATTCAGTATTTCATCACAAGTGCAGTATGTCTTTGTGCCGTCTGATGGCATAATTTTTGTGCAAAATTGTCCGCCAAACAAATGCATGCCAAGACAACTAATCATATCAATAGCCAATTAATTATATAATTAAATGCAAAATAACATTATTTCTTGAAAAATGTTTACAAATTCTTAACATTTTCGGTGATTTATTCGTGTTTTTGAGGGGAATATCAAAGAAATTTTCGACACAAAGATATTAAGGAAACAATTTGTGAAACGATGAGAATTTCCAATAAAATTAAGTGATTTCAAAGAAATATTTAAACGAATAAATAAAAACTAAATGACAATCATTCACATAAATCAGTGGTAGGGCTGAGGGGGTGGCAGACAGACGGCAACATAAAAGCTGACAAATTGGAAGTGCATTTGCACCCAAACACATTTCATAACTATTTCTAATGACTTCTATTTCTACAATCGCTTATTCTGTGCTTTTGATAATAACATCGATTATTCATAAAAATGTTTTTCTGATTCACTTTCATTAATAATTTGGTGAAAATAAGTTGCAAAGTATATAATAGACTGACTATAAGTAAACCAATCTATAAGTAGAATCTATTTTGCTTTTAGAGCACCGGTGCTATAGCTATGAAATAGAATACCTGGAAAACGGTAACCAAAGCCCATAATAATGAATCAAAATTCTTTCGGTCGCATTGAATCGTATTTTCCTCTGTTTTTCGACAGAATTTACAGCCAAACAAATTCATTCCAAGAATACTGTAATTGAGAGCCAATCGAACGACAATTCAACTTAAAAATTGTTTAAAACAACCAAACACTGACACAAAACACATTTGGGATCAAACGAATCATTAAATATTTCAACTAATTATTTACAAATAATTAATCCAATACTTGATTGATTCGAGGGAGTGGAAAGGTATTAATTTTAAGGACAGAACATAAATTTAGGGCAAAGTATTGAGAAAATAAAAAATTAATGAATTTAAGAGTTTTTGAAATGAATTTTTAAAAACTTACCTAAAAATAAATATAAATAACAAAAGAAGTGCAAAAAAGACGGCCACATTGTCTATAGTCCGCAACATAATAACTAATTGTCTTCTGAGAGCTGGCATAAAACGGACCAGTTTCAAAATTCTTAATAATCTAAAGCTTCTGAGAACTGATAGTCCACTTCCGTGTTCTTCCAATAACTCTAAAAGACTGGATTAAGTAAAAGCGATACTTCACTTAAATGAAAAGAAATGAATGGAGTAATGATATTCTTTACCTTAAGATGACTATACTTCCATCAAATACATTAAATCCGCTGCTGATGTATGAAAAGAATCCTTCGGCCCCTATTTTCAACACCATTTCGCAGCCAAATATAGCTGAGAATAAACATACAAAACGATTGCAAAAAAAGAAAAAAATGTGAAATAAAACCAAATATAAACAAATGAAAGAACTGTAAAGAGATTTCCTTCAATTTGTTCCTCTCATCTAAAATTATCTCAAGTTCTCGATTATTATGCCTTTAGTTTTGAACAAACAGATTCTGACAGATTTAAGAGTTCGACAGGAGGTCCCTACTAAATATCCTTACTAAGCTTGAAAATACTCAATACGTTTTAAGAGCAACCAAGGCATTTTTCTTAAAATTTTTGTGTCAATTCAAAGTCTTATTCTTAATTTAATTAAATTTTAACCTAATTAACTACACTTTAAATTAAATTAAGCTTGATTAAATAAGATTTTGTTTTTAATTAGCATTAAAATAAATAAAATGCCAATTCCCCCAGGCGCTACTTTATTGCCCATTAGACCTTTTTTGAGATGAGCGGACATATTGTCAACTCTCAAACAATTTTCGTCTAAACTTTTAAATTGAATTAAAAGATTCATTTGAAATAAATATCAAACTTAGTGGTGATTTGATGTTTGTCTATGACCTGGCTGTTAGTCTATCCATTCAACTATCCACTCAAATCCCTTGGGCATCACTTGTGCCCAAATAAAAAGGAAGAAATGTTTTGAGAAATATTGAGAAATAGAGTAATGGTTTATAATTATAATAAATGATAAGATAAGATGTCATACCTGTGAAGATAACATTACTTATTTCAACGGCATGTGTAAGGCTTTGGGGCTGATTGTGATATTCAATTCCCATACATAAAGTATTGAAGAGTATGGCCAAAAATATGGCTCTTTTGAAATAATTATGATTAACCATCACTTTAAGTCCTGTCTGAACAATATTCCAATAAATATAACACTTAGTCCTATGTTTGCATTCATCCTCATTCTGTGCTTCATTGTCTTCATCCCAGGAGTATTCAGTATGACTCCAACCTCCAGGCTCTGACTGTGAGGCCACAGTTTCAGTAATACTTTGGAGCTCTCCCTTCAATGTGACAAATGTTGGACTTGGAGTGGGTCTTAAAAATAATAATGTTGGGGCTGAACAGTGTCTGCCAGACTTTGAAGCAGTTAAGTGAAATGTCTTAAACGGATGATTATCACTAATTTCACCTCTTTTGACACTATCGATGGCTTGAATATAAGTTTGATGAATGACTGACTTTTCTTTTGTCTCATCTCTATTGGGAGAGTATTTATTGGAAGACTTAACGAGACTTATCTTCTCCTTAATGGCAGTTGAAGTCAATTCTGTTTTTATGTCATTATTTTTCGCCGGAGAATAACTTAAATCAATGTCCGATACTTCAGGACTGGCTCGCGGTGCCGGTGCTTCGGTAACCAGGCATTGGCTGAAACGGGCAGAAGTAGGTTGAGGTGAGCAAGGTTTAGCACAAGCTTTATCACAATGTCTTGGTTTTGGTCCCTTTATATGATAGGGATCTGATTTGAAATCATTATTTTTTACATAACTATAGTTTTTGTTTAAATGTTTTTTTCTGGACTTCCGGTTCCTCTTCTGAAACTTTTTTGAGCCCAAAGCTATTGTATGAGTCATTTCGTTGATAGCATTGGCCGTATCGAAACTGGTCCGGTTTTGTCGCTTTTTGTACCACTTGAGAGTTCTTCGCCTCGATTTACGGTACAAATGAGCCAAATATTTAATTAGAGCCGCGTAACAGTTATTCGGTTCCGATGCACTATAACTGGCCAAAGTAGACATTGAATTGCACCTGCATTTAACATCGATATTTTAATTTATCAAGAGCCTTTATAAGCTAGGAATTAGTAGTTATAAACAGCTGTATACCTGGCCCTTTCCTGCCTCATTCTCTCCATTTCACGTTTTTTGGTTTCAGAGAATTGAGTGGCGATTACGACGAGACACAGGTTTATCATAAAGAAAGAGCCGATCTGTACATTAAATAAACAACACTTTTATAAATATTTAAATACTTTTTTGTTAATTCAGTTTCTTTGCAGAAAAAAATATATTAGACTTTCAATCGATTTAATTAATTGAATAAAAATATAAAAAACTAACCACAATGAGGAGCACAAAATATATCCAATCCCAGAAGGAATGAGCATCTTGAACATAGTACATAATATCTGACCAGCCCTCGAGGCTGATGACAAGGAAGATAGCAGTCCAGGCCATTCCCACATTATCAAAAGAAATGGCGTCTTGAAATGGATTCTTATCACCCGCTTTACATTCAGTGTAATATTGGTTCCAATTGACGCAATTGCTGTCATTCGGCTCATTATGATCGAAGGGATGGGCTCTATCATGGCATAACATATGGTAGTACCTGGATGGTGGCAAATCTACACAACGATGCATTCCGTGGTCTTTGTCAAGACTACAGATATATTCTTTGTCCGCATCATTGTTTTGATAGTAGGATGCGATTGGACTGAAAGCCACAAATTTATCATTTAATCGAATTAATAATTGATTGCATTCTTTGGACTAATCATTAAAAATAAAATTTTAAAACAAAAAATGCAAAAATTGATTCATTGAATGTCATTCTGAATATGCGTTTCGTTCGGAATTACAAACAAAGTTTAAATAAATTATTAGTTTATATTAGATTTTCAAAGCATACAATCCTTGAGGACATGACTCCGAAATTCAAAACATTTCAGAGTTTTAGCAAAATTTCATTTCTTCAAAAAAATTAGCTTCAATAAACTATTTGAACCAGGGATGTAGAAGTTCACAAACTCGTGGGAGTTTATCATCTTTGATCACCAAGAGAATATTATGCATTTATAAAAACTAATAATTAAATCAAGTTATTTCAATTTAAACAAGATGAACTCACAAATAGGGGTTATATTAGAGCTATAGAATAATGGCTATAATAAATAAAATGCTTATTTGAATAGGAATTTAAAACTAAAATTGTTTTGGACTGGTTAATTTTTATCATTTTTACCAAATATTCTTGGAAGTATTTCAAGAAATGTGATTATTTGAATGGATCTTCTTCGACATCACTGATTCAGACATTAAGAAACATTTCATTTATTCATAATTTTTCTGAAATAAATTCCAGTTTTAATTTGCATTTAAAGGAAACAAAAGGAATATTATATCAGACAATAAAATATGTTTTCGCTGTTAATCATAATTAGCATAAATTTCTGAAACTTCATTCAAAAAGCATTAAAACAATTCTATGCATACACATCAATATTCAAGGCATTAATAAGTATTTTTCACAATTTTCAATTAACAAGAGCTGTTTTTTTATATCATATTATTTTTGCAGGTTATCAATAAGTACAATTTTTATTAAACAATGTTTTGCTTATTATAACAGATTTCTAATAATGTTAAAAAAGTGGGAAATATTTGATGGCTTTTCTCAATTTTTTGATTAAATAATGAAAACTTAGTCATATTTTGATTGAAAGGAATTAATAACATTTTCGAAGATTGATTGATAACGAGATCTAAAAGAAAATGGATCATATTATTTAGCCCTAGATTTAGTCCATTTCTGATAATATGATTGATTCTTTGTATAAATATTAGGTGAGTTATTAATACACAAAATATTGTATTAATATTAACTTTTAGGTCAAAAGCAAATTACAAACATATTTGCAAGATGAAATATAAATGAAATTGATTTTTACTTAATAATTATAAACATTATTTAAATTGCAAACAAAGTGGAAATATGTTTTAAAAGTAAATTGTATTTTAATTTATCAAAATTTATTTAATTTGAAAATTGTCTCAATATTTGTGAAAAACACTTATTTGTGCCTCAAATCCAAAGAGAGAAGACATTCATAAGACAATAATATATAAGTTTAACGATAAATGCAATGATTATCTCATATGAAAATGTTTCGTAAATGTCGTTAAAATTAGAAAACAGAACTAAATTGAGTTATAAATCAGAAGACAAAGCGAACAGAAACTAACGTTAAGGTCTAATAGATATAATTGCTCATGCACATTATTATTTTCACTACTCATATCTCAAATGCATTAGAATTTGACTACTATTTCAATATTGCAGAGAATTACTCTAATGACTGATTCTTACTGTAAAACTTTTGCTCTTTGAACGTATACTTCGGAAATATTGTACCTGCAAAAAGTCAGACACTTAATAACTTACAAATATATATTCAAATGAAGAGAATATTCTCCAAGAATTAGCCTGATTACATACAATCTATATAAATACTATTAAATGACATAAACTCGATTGTGATCATAAAATTTGTGTCAACAAAGAATTGAGTGAAACAATTAACTCACTTTCTTATAAGACATAAACATTTCATATAAATTAATAGTAATTCGTATTTTAACGACAAACTAAAAATAAATTTATCTCTTTGTAGAGAAATAATCTAGAAAGTTCTATTGATTATTTTAGATGGATACTCTTGGATATCTCTATTTAATAGCTTCATTTCTATAATATTTGAGTAATTCATATATTTTATTAGTTTCTAAGGGTTGACAATAAAATTAAATGTTATTTTGTATTTCAGAGGTTTTGTTGTATTTATTCATCAAATTATAAGTAAATGTATTTAAAATTGATTTTTCATTCAAATGAACATAAAATGGGTTTTCAGTGAATGAATTTGAGAGGACTTTAAAATGAATGAACAAAATTTAATTTATTGATTTATCAAAAGTGAACTTGTTTATAGTCCTAAGCTAAAAGCTATAAAGTCATAGCCAAAAGTTGTTAAGCACTAAGAAGTAATTTATTATCAAAATATACAAAAGTTATTCGATTGTTGACAACACTATTGTATTGGTTTTGTGTCAGAAATCCTTTCAATTAATTGAATGGAGCTTTTTATTCAACTTTTGTTATATTTTTCAAAAGTTATATCCTTCCAGAAGTTTAATCGATAAAAGTATAACTATTATTCATTTTAAAGTAAAACTTAATGAACAAGAAGACAATGAGTGATGTTTACCTCGGAATCGACACATTAGGTGGTAATACCAGATGACATCTTTGTCTGAGAAGTCCAGCCCATAATTGTACCCCGATTATTCCAAAAATGAAGAAAACAAAAAAACATAACAACAGAACATTTCCTAACATCTAAACAAAAGATAATATAAATAAATAAATAGGTTTAAGCCGTTTCTTCAATGATTCACAAATATGTAAATTTTATATATTAAGGGCTATACTGACCGGTAATGTGTCGAGAAGTAACATAACCAGAATTCTCATACCTTTATTCAAATATTAACAAATAAATTCAATGTGAATATAAAGAGTTGTGGTTTGTCACGACTTACTCGGTATTCTATTTATTGCTCGTAATGGTCGCAATACTCGCACAGTCCTTATGGCCGATAAATTCATGTTTCCGACGTCCAAACAATACTCGAGAGCTCTATAAGAAAATATCAATTTCTCAAATATTTCACTCAATTTTCTTAAAAGGTTTTTAATGTTTTCAAAAATATTTTTTTAATTTTTGAGTTCTTCAATGTTTTTCAAACCATTTATAAAAGTATTCAAAAAATCCAAGATTTTGCAAATTTTGTCAAAAATGTCATTCATTTGTTAAAAGAATAAATGATAGCAATAATGAAATTCAGACCTAAAATGATCGATAGGACAAATGGCACTCACTTTTAGAGCTCCACAACTAATATTTGATTCATAAATATTTGATTTAACAAAAAGCCATTTATTCCAAAAATGTTTGCAAAAATATTAACATATTTTTGATTTTGTGTGTATCGGAAAAAAGTTGATTTCAAATATGATATCGAGTTTTTTAGTTAATGAACTTTCAAAGAATATTATCTGAAATCGGATACAAAAATAATTCTTATCACTGAAAGCCTTATCGATCACTGAAAAGGTCTTTCAAAGTCTTTTAAAGTCTTATAAAACACGAATTTCTCGTCAAAATAAATGTCAATATTCTTGGTTTTGATTCAAAATTCATATGAGATTTGAAAGAAATTATGAAATCTTTTATATTTTTTTATATGTTTTCTAAAATCTAAGAGAAAATAAACTTAATCTCAAACTTTTGTAGCACTTGAATAACATTCGAATATATCTTAAAAAAGAACCAAAATTTTCACATAATTCGGATGAACACAAAATTTAATCGATTTTCAAAAATTCCATAAATTTTCTTTAAAATTCAATTCTTTCAAATATTTTATTATTTTTTTTTTTTAAAAAATAACACATTTTAAGAAAACTAATGGTATATTAAATGATGGAATCGTTTGATTTATATTCAAAATTAAATGTCACTTAAATTATAGTTAACTCTCTTTTGGTTTTTCTATCGATTTCCTAAAAAATGATTTTCTATTTTATTATTCATATGAAACATAACTTTATCTGAGATTTGTTTTTAGAACCTAATCATAAAATATTGAGAATATTTGCTTAAACTTATTTTGTAACCTAGCTCATCAGAATCATTAGACTGATTAACTTATAACACTTTATAAATAAGTTAAGTCAATAAAGATTTTTTTAGTCACTTCTTATTAATTAATAGAAAATTATAATATTCTAAAGAAATGAGTGATAAGACATACCCTGCAATTACTATGAAAAAGTCGAGTCTATTCCATGTTTCAGATAAATAGGCAGTTTTAGAGCCAGTTATTCCCATTGCAATCATTTTTATCGTCATTTCGATGGCGAAAAATGCAAATATCAGGTCATCAAAGACTTGCAATGCTTTACATCGCGGCGTCGAACAATTTTCATCATCTGAGCAAGGTTGATACATACCAAGTGTCACACAATTGAGCAAAATTGCTATCATAGTGAACCTCTCGAACCATGTATTTGCCAAAAATAAAGTCATTATTATTAAGGAAAATAATTCATTTTTATAAACGGTTTTAAAAATTTCAAAGATTAGAATAAAAATATTAAAACAAATTTTTATTATATTTATTTCATTATCTTAGCTTTCAATTATTTTCATTTGATTTGACCTGTTTCATTTATTTTAAAAGTTTAGTGGATTTTGACCACATGTTGAAATTCCCAAACACCTTAAGGTAAATTAGCTAGACTAATAAAAAGAAGGGACAGTTATGTTTATTTGATCAATTTTAATAGAAATTCAATTTAAAAATCTTAAGGGTTTAGTAATTATTATAATATAATTGTTTTGATATATCGGTTGCGATATTCAATATATCAATTGTTTAAAAGAAAAATATATTTTTTGCTAAAAATGGCTTTTCATTTGATTTTGATTGATGTAAACGTCGTCTCTTTTTTATAT
>JAQFZI010000890.1:0-12355 GCA_034695605.1 Eupelops occultus
AGTTTTAATTAAGAAATGAGTAAAAGTTGTCCACAAAAAGATTGGTGTAATACTAATCATCAAATTATTAAAACATCGATTGTTTGGACTATCGATAACTTCAGTATAAGGAGTTCACGTTAGTAATCTAATATTTAAAGGGAAACGTATATGAACACATGTTTCAAGACTAGATTTGAAACTACTGTTAGTCTCCTGCGCATGACTACGTTTCCCTTTAAATATTAGATTACTAACGTGAACTCCTTATAAATGCGTCCAAAAAACTGGACAATTTTTGGAGAGCTCGACATTCAGTGCCAAAGAAGATATCAAAACCATTTGGACATTAAGCCTATACCCAAATGGGAAAAAAGAAGAATACAAAGAATACATTTCACTCTTTCTTAATATGAATTCTTCGGATCGCAATGAAGTTGAAACTGATTATGAATTAGAATTGATTGATGAGAAACAAGACATTATCCAAACACAGAGTATGTTCTCAAATATTCTTAATTATTTTTAATTTATAAAAAATGACTAAATTTTGATTTACAGAATTTACCCATTCATTCAAAATCAAGTCTGGTTATGGTTCGGGTAAATTTGCCAGGAGATCATTATTGGAAGTTCCTAAAAATGATTTGCTTCCAAACAATAGACTCACCATTAATTGTAGGGTTTCCTATTTAAGTTCTTGCAAAATAACAAGTGAAACACCAAATTATCTTAAAGGAAAAAGAACTTTAATCGATGACATGAAAACACTATTTAATAATAAAACTGATTCTGACCTCGAAATTGTAGTCAAAAAACGCAGATTTAGTGCACATAAAATGATTCTTAAGGCCAGATCTCCCGTATTTGCGGCGATGTTTGAACACCAACTGAAAGAGAATCTACAAAATAAAGTCATTATAGAAGATATTGACAAAGAAGTATTTGAAAAAGTCCTGCATTTCATTTATACGGATGAAGTTATCATCGATAACATTAATACCTTTATAAAATTACTTTTCGCCGCAGAAAAGGTACATACATTCAAATAATTTAATTCAATTTAATTAAAAATTCAATTTTAGTATAATTTGGAAAAATTGAAATCAATTTGTGAGGAATATATTGGCTCTAATTTGACTGTTGAAACAGTTTGTGATGTCCTCATTCAGGCCGATAATCTTTCAGCAGATGAGTTGAAGAACAAAGCGATTACATTCATTAAAAATAATTTCTATAAAGTGGCCAAAACTGAAAAATGGATTAAAATAATCGAAAGACCAGATCTGTTGGATCTCATCTAAAAAAATCAATTCTTTATTTTATTGAAAATAAAATTTATTAAACACTTCTCTTTCATAATTATTTATTTAATTTTCGAATCAATGACCATGCTCAGCTCAATACTGATATTTTGCGATATTAATTGTCTGAAAGTTATTTCCGATCTGTAATTTCCTTTTCGTATATTTCCTCTGAAAATAAGTTTGTGTTCCCCAACACTCACTCATAGTTTTCAGTTAATTCATGTTTTCCCATAAAAATTAGATCTAAACTCTTAGAAACAATTAACTAGTTAATTTTCATTGCTTTTAAATTTTCATAATTAAACATGATAAAACTAACATATATTTTGATTAACATACTTTTTTTGGTCAGTTTTGGTGAGAAAATAGTTTTTGTTTTGATTACAAATATGAAAACTTTGTTTCAGTCCAACCAAAAGATCGTTGTGAGCCCGGATTCGCTAACGTATGCTTTAGTGCTGTCCACTCAGACCTCAATAGAGTTATCAATTCAAACGGCACTCATTTGTATTTCGAAGACAATAATTATTTGGAGGACCTTTGCAAGTACCTTGCTCATTCAGAGTCAAATATCAAATTATAGTGAATTTAAATATCAGTGCCATCGATGACGCTCTTAATTGTACTTCAGATGTAATCGATGTCGACTGCAATGTAGAAGAGGGTAAGAGTAAGTTTGATAAGTGGAATATGGCTCTTCTTCAGGTATACAATGATTTATGTAATGCCAATGGACCGGACGATAAAATATTCTTAAAAGGTATTTAAATTATCTTGTTAATTAAATAAACTGGACCAGTTTATTAATTGGAAGGTATTAATAGCTTTGATTATGAACCTGAACTGTTGGAACGCCACTCATTTCTTCGAATGTCTTGAGACAAATACCCGTATCTCTAATGTGAGTGATTTAATGGCAATCGATATAAACAAAAAGGAATGCGAGTAAGCAATTAATTTAATAAAGTTAACTAGCATATTATACTATTTTAATCATTTTTCTAAGTGTTTTGTACTTAACATTCGAGTTATGCCGAATAAAACAGTTGGAAATCACTCCACAGTTGTGTTCTCACAACCAGACCATTGAAGCCGTTTCGATAGTCCATCACTTATTCAATACATTTATGACTTACTCTGAATGTACTGATTATTACCGGAATTCAAATCATAGCAAACAAATAGATTTTATACAAATTATTGTTTTACTTATTTTACTTTATTTTTCAAATTTTATTTTGACAACAAATTGATTCTTGTAATCATAAATGAACTGTTTATTACGAATACATCAATATATCAAGCAAATATAACAAAAATAAAACAGAAATCAAATTAAAATGTGTTGATTTACTTAAAACTTTGTTTCAATAAATTGATTACTTATGACTCGAAAAGATTGAATTTTGAACCGAATAACCAATTTTTCAAAGTTTAGTTATATTATTATTATTGTTATTATAATTTTGTTTTTCGGGTTCTTTCCGTTTTGATTGTAAAATATTGAGAATATTAAGGACCGGACACTCAAACAGAATATGCAAAATATACGCCAAAATTATTGTAATTATTGTATTGAACGCAAAGTTTGTTAACTATTTCGATGAATAAAATGTTTTAATAAATTATTAATCGAATAATGGGTTTACCATTAAATGGTCGGTCAATTCAATTGTGTGTTTAGAAGAGAAAAGGCTATAAATTGGTGGCAAAAAGTTAGCCAAATATATGCCTAACGAGAGTTTGTATAAAGGAGTCAATGCATTCCAAGTAAGCAAACCATTTAAGAAAGCTATCAATTAATTCAATTAATTGGTTGTATAGATCACACTTTTAGTAAACAGAATTACCTGCTCTACCGGTGCAGCACATGTAGAAAATCCAGAGGAATCCCATACAATAAAATAATTTGCCAAAAGTCAAGTTGAGATAAACTTCGAGTTCAGTCGAAATATCATTTATAGCGAAGGTTTCAATATTGATATCGCTTTTCATCAACTGTTGAGTCCAATGGAATCCCCAGAATGTGAGTCCAGGAAAGACAAACCAAAGGATGGTTTGTCCGACTCTTCCCCCTAAATACAAGTTTGGCATTTTTCTAATCAGATAACCAGTAATTATGCCGACAGCGAACGGAGAGATGTGGTGAATGAAAGGCCAGGTATAGAATATTGAATAAAATGATTCCTCTAATATTGAATTCATTTTCGATAATTGGTTCATAACTGGAATCCCTTTAATAAAGATATGACTCAGACTTATGACACTTCCGATGACTGTCACAAATAAATTGAAATAAATTAGATTTTTTGATTTATAGAACGGAACTATTAGGAGGGGCGCCAACAACAACAAATGGAAACATGAGGTGGCCCACCAACTTGCAAGATTACACTAATTTCAATAAAATAAGATTAAACATTAAATAGTTAAACAAGATTAAAAAGATGTCTCTAACCATTGAGGAGTGGACAAACTCTTCTAAGTCTAAAACGTAGTAATTATATGATAAAAGATTAGGCACTAAATGTTTTCTACACGACTCCACATATTGAGTGTCTGCGATGTGCCAAAAAGGTCCATCCCCCATCAATGGTAATAAATAGTACAACAGAATTGTGCCGAAAATTGTTGGATAAAACCGAAAGTACATATTTATAATATAGAGTAGATAGTTAAATCTTCCGCCATTTCTCTCAAGAGTTCCAACCATACTATAGGATGTGACCAGTCCTCTAATACACAACAAATTAACTTAAATTCAATTTTATTCTAAACTCTTACGAGAGGGCAAAGAAGAAGTCAGTGTTGTGGACATTACGAAGGAATGCATATTTGTAATCAGTGCTAATTTTTGAGGGGAGTCCAGTGAACATTCGCTTCGTTAGGGGTAAAGCACTCCAAAATAGATAGACATAGTATTGATGCATAAGAGTTATTTGCAATAACATCAGGAATCGTATGAAATCAATGTTCACAAACTTTTTGCTCGACTTCTTAAACAAAGCCTTTGTATTCGAGACAATCGAAAACGAGATCATTATTTGTGATATAAAACTTGATTTTATCGGATCTTCTGATTCTCTTCGATAAGAATTAACGAAATATTCATAAATTGCTGACAGAATTGTTATCAGGAATAAAGTTGAAATGACCACACTTCAATCAAATCAATCATTAATTGTCAACATTACATATTGTCATTATAGAGGACTTACATAGCCATCATTTGATACCTGTCCAGATGAACAACCTCATTTTTAATGTGACATTCAGGACCAATTTGTATAGGAATTCTCAGCAAAGGAAAAATCACTAAAAGAGATGTGATTTTGACATAAATTAAAAAAATGTTTAAATAAAGGGTTGAATATACTTTGATTGATAGCATCTTGGACATCTATAGGTTTGCAAGTGGAAGGTATGCAAATTCCTACATTGATTAGCGATCCATTCAATAGGTATAATAAATCTATCGCTTCGTCAATATATTGCTCGGGTATTGAAAAAATATTAAGAATCGGTTCTCCTTTTTTGTAGGTATTCCTCTTTGGATGTGGTATTATAGGTTTGGCCAAACAGTACTGACCAGCGATTGCTATTTGACTATCGGAAGGACTTCGGATATCCAAACATTCACTATATTCTCCGACACTCGAGAAAACGCCCTCCAAAATACCGGATGGCATTCCTCCCATAGAATCAATAACTTAAGAAATGAAATAAATAATTGACTCCCAATTAATAAATAGTAAAATATTTAGAAATAAATGCCAACATTTCATTGCCCACAACTGTCTATTAGCGAAGGCCTCTCCGATGACAGCTATGGATGCCATGCATTCTGTCGGTAATGATATTTCGTATATAATTGTGGAAACTCTTGCCATCACTTTCTGTAATATAGGACTCATATTATTTGAATAATTATTTAAAAGTTTAATAATTCTATCGATTCGTGCGAAGGTTTGATTGATGTGTCCAACTCTTGTGCTTATATTCATATGCTTTCCCTCCTCGTAATCTTCAGGCAATAGCTTATCAATTATGGAATCAATAGTACAGATCTCTTCTAAGATTTCTTCGTCTTCCCTGAAAGACGGGTCATTTGGTATGTTTTCAGTGACGTTCTGTTCAATTGCTTGGGTTGTAGTTTGAGATCCATCCCCATCATAATCATTATCATTTTGTTGATCTGATTTTGCACAGAATAAAAGAATTGCTGCAATTATTAAACACAAATATTTTGCCATTTTTTCAATTCTATCAAAACTATTGAAAACTCAATTCGATTGACTTTAACCACATTTTTGGACAACATTTTTGAGGAAAATTTAATTTTCAAAATTCAAAACTTAACCATTTTTTGAGGCAAAGAGTGATAGAGATATAAATATTGTTAGTTTTAATAATACAAGTGGCTATCACAGCATTGATCTAGATGCAATTTTTATAATTTTTAATTACTCTAACAAGTTCAAAATTCTATTGTATTTTAAATAAAATAAAATAAAATAATAATGAGGCATTCCTCCCATTCCACTCTTGATGTTTATTAAAAGTTATCACATCATTTATCATGATTAATTATCAAATTGTTTGACTTACCTGAACAGTTTTTCCAATAATGTTAATTAAAACAAATATATTAAATGAATTACAAATTGATTTTCTAATTAAGTAGAAGTTTATTAGAAAATATGTTTAAATATTATTTTATACAATTCATAGTCGAGTGCTATTAATAACTAGATTTTTATCGTAAATGACTCTGAAATTGAATTTAAGTTCATTAGTTATATTCAAATTGAATGCATATTTTGATACAATAGTTGATACTATTGTGCGGTTCGTTATTTTAATGCTATTTATAGTCATATATTGTGATTGAAGTAAACTTTTGTTTTAAATATAAATATTATTAAAAATGTTTTCTTTTTTTTCGATTCGTCGCTCAGTCCTATCAGTGGTATTGACATCAATAAAATAGTTTCAATTATTGAATAAAAGTTGGGATAATATCACAGCAAATGCGATGAACTCAAAGAAGTTCTTCGCTCACATCCAGCGCCTCATCGTTTGAGACTTAAATTATGGGACCAGTAATTGAATGGTTTGTTTGTTTGCTTTTAAATTAATATCAACTTTGAAGTCGAGTTTTTGGCTGTTTATCGACTCAATGGAAATCATTTGCAGGTATAGACTTCGACCATTTGCTCGCAAACTATAATAATATAAAACAAACACTAATTAGATTTGAATAAAAATAATTGTTGATTAAGAGGACCCACCGGAACAAGTGACAAAACAGCACCAGTGAAACCTACACTGACACCTTTCCACCTGACGAAACACTTGTGTGTTATATCCACGTCCGCAACACAACAGATTACAGCTCTCGGGACCGGTCGATGTCTTATTGCACTGTCGGCCAGTAGTGCCGAGAATGCCCTTCTTTGGGTCTTGAATACAGAAATTGGGCGATTTGTGAATATGTACTAGGTCTTCTTTTCTGACCGGCACTTTCCTCTTTACTTTGCCCTTACGGCGCAATCGTTTGCGAGCTTTGGGTGATATCTGAATGGAATTCTCATATTTTTGTTTGAGTACGTGTCCCACTTGACTGAACGGCGGTAATGTACGCCAACAAGTCTTGAGCTCACAGGAACCGCTCACTCCATGGCACCGACACTTCAATTCCATTTGGTTGTAGATCGCCTTCAATTCAAAAGAATGCATTTCGTTAACTAAGAATCTATTCATTACTTTATATTAGTTGTTATCAAACTTATTAATCTTTTTCTCAAAAGACTCAGAACTTGAAAGTCAAGCATTTTTTTTCTCTCAAAAACCTCTGAAAACATTTTTGTGTCTGAGATTAAAATATTTTGATTGTGAGATAAAACCAGAGATGCTCAAGGTCCTCAACTTCAGGGGGATAGGTGTCCAATAATATGGATACCGGAACCATTCCGTTTGTTTTTCTCAATTTGAATCTAGCTAAATTACAAAAATGAGGAATTCTTCTATCCTATCCTATATTTATTCGAAATAAAGAAGAATTTGGATAATCTTGACTTGGTCATCCCTGAATAAAATACAAAATAGAGTTTCTGATAGTTTTAAATACAAATAAATTACTATATTTTGCTATTAAAACAAAGAAAACAAAACAAAACAAAAAATTTGTGATTTTCTCAGAAAGCAATTGAGATAATAAATAATTCAAATATTTATATACTATTTATATTCATGTATTTAAGTGCATAAATATAATGTGTTTTTTGGTATTACTCTCTGACTCTAATCAATGGCAACACAAGAATATGTGATTCAATATATGGTCACTTGGAGTGGATAATGACTTCCAGTCCTATCTATTTAATAGTCAATTGCCTCTCATATAAAGCTATTGGAGTTTTTTTTGTTGTTATTCTTTTTGGAATTCTGTTCACTTAAACGGATAGTGAATTGAAAATTAATACAAACTCTTCTCCAGAGTATAGACTATGTGTTCGTATAAGTTATGACTTCTTTTGGATAATAAAAATGTTTAGAAACGGAATACTTGTTTGCAATACATTTGTTTGCATTTAATATATTGTATGAAAGAAAAAGAAAAAGACGTAAGAAATAAATAAATAAATAAAATATTAAAACATAAATTATTTGACAATAAATATGTAATAAATTATTAGTGTTTTGCTAACAAATTATTTTTTGATTCAAGTTTTATAATTTGAAAATCAATATCCAGCTCTTGATCTTTATTTGCAGGACTTAAACACTTTTCAATATATCAGTAAATAATTTAAAACTGAATTTTCTTATTTTCTTCTCTTTTTGTTCCCTCTTTGAAAACAAAATAATAAAACGATTCGAGGAATAAATGTGAGAATTTTTCACATTTTTTCAAACTTGAAATGAGCTATACTTTTGATAAATTCCAAATTGAATAATGATTAGTCTAATTGAATACGAATTTTTGATCCAAAATCTCGATATAAAGTTGAATTAACTTTGAAATTGTATAAAAATTAGTCTCATTTTCTTTTAATTTTATCAAAAGTCTGATTCATAGCAATCTTTTTCTTTAATTTCGTTGAAAACTTCTTTTCTGTTTATTTTTATAATTTCCAAAAGAAATAAACACTGAATTTAAAAATAAATTTATTGCAGAGAAACAACTTAAACATTCAGGAAAAGTCTATTCCGGATAAATCTTTTCTCACCACTGATCCCAACAAAAGGTTTTGTGTATTGTTTTTCTTGGGCTTAAAAAAATGATAAAATGATTTAAATTTTAGTTTATTTTGAAATCTAATACTCAAAAGACTAAACAATTTTTTGGCTCAAATATTATGTTTGAAAAGTTAACAACAAATAAATTATTGTTTCAAAAGTCAGACAAACAGTATATCAGATTCTAATGGATTATGTTTGACATTATCTCAAACCCATCTTTAAATCCTCCACAAACTCATCAATTACTGAATTTTTATGTAAATTTTAGCGAACAATAGCACTGAATCTAATTTCAAATATTGAATGAATAAAATTAAACCAATTCTCAAATTATCTAAACTTGAAATGAATTGATTTGAAAATCATTTGGGAATATATTCCAAAGAAATACATAAACACTTAAAGTAATTGATTGACTTCAATGACTGCTATTAGACATTGATATCTTTAAATACATATTATATAACTTGAGAGGAGGGGAGGACTCAGACTCATCAAAATGGCAACACATAAACTGTGAGATAATAATAGAGTTATTTTAAAATTCCTTTGCCTTTGAATTGTTATTAAATACAAATCTCTGAGTGAATATACGATTGAATGAGGAATGAATGGATTCGGGATCTAATAGAAAGTGAACTTTTAAATTAGCATCAGTTTGTCGTTGCGGACGGTTGTCTTCTGCTCGCAAAACAGGGATAGGTATTAACAGAATAGAGTAGGAGTACCAATGAAAATATTATTCCGGAGAAAGCAATTTGAGGTACAGGTGTCTGAATTAAGTAACGCCTATTGAATTTGATGCCTTTCCTAATGATTCATTTATGTTAATAACTTTGAGGTAATAGAAAACATTTCCTGTCCTTATATGCGATCCCTTATTGTGTAGAATTCAATGCAATACAAGTCTGAAGTGAGAAAAATAGCCAAAAGAATATCATTAACTCAATACAAATCATTAAACTTTTTTTGTTGTGTTCATTGTCTCCGAAGACAATGATATGGATTTCGTGGCCAAAAATCTATTAATAATTCATATCTTTTTTCATCAAAATCTCACTTTAATTGACGAAAAACGTTAGAAAAGATAACAAAACTCTAATGCATTTCATTTAGTTCTGCAATTCGTAAGTGAGTTAATTAAAGCACTTTTAAATTGATCTTTGTTTTAATGAATTTGGAGTTAATTAAAATAATTTCGATACCAATATCAGAGTTGAAATTCTTGAGATTCGAGACCTCTTTTTGCTTATTTCCAAATATATTTATAATGAAGTAATCAAAGAGAAAATCAAATCAAAGTTTTTTCAGAGTTTTCGAGTCGATTGAGACACCCATTACTGCAATTATTTCTTACAATGGCTTTAAGCGAATGATTATATATTAGTTTTAAGCCATAAATCTTGAATTGAGATTCGTATACACAGAAAAAGAAGAAAAATCAGCACAAGTTTTACCAATTATTTTTTGGGCAAAAATAACTTTCACATCAGAAAGCGATTCCCATCCCATCAAACAACTTCTACATCAAATTGCACGTCATATAAGGCGCTTATATATACTTTAAAAAAGTGCTTTATATATATATGAGTTGTGTATATAGTAATATATAAGAAATAAATCACACAATTATTCATATCACGTCTAAATCAAAGTTACAATTCATCTGAAGATCGAATTGAATTTGTTTCAAATGACAACTCAGAGAAGAAAAAGACAACAAAATTCCTGATTGTCTGACAATTTCTTAGTTTTAAACCAAAATCAGAGACAAAATCACAATATATGAGAAATATGTGAAAAGACAATTAGCTTAAAAAGTGATTGACGGGCACTCCCGCAACAAAATACACAATTTTTAAGGCTATTATTTAATCAAATGATCAATTGATTAGTTAAAGATTAAATTGTAAGCACTTTTGCATTTGACTCACGTCTATGAGACCCAAATGTTATCTGAAAGCACTTAAAGGCATCTCTGACTTCTAAACACTTCATATCTCTGACTCTCATCGAAATGTTATGAATATTCCTCTCATTTTTAGCTAACATTAGTTAAACTTTAAGTTTTACACAAAATATTTGTTTCTTTTTTTAACAAACAATCGATAATGAAATGGGTTTTCAGTTGTTTTGAGAAATGACTTCAAATTTTGTTTCCCAACTATTTATTGCTTTTTTAAATATATTAAAAAGTGGAGACATACCAGTCTTCCCGCGTGATTGTTATGCAGATTCATCATAGCTCTGATGTCGCGATTTTGTTTTCGGGCCGCTCTTTCGGGTGCGTCCACAAAGGTTTTGGCGAATTGCATGCCGTAGCGAATATTGTCAGAACAGCCGCCCCATTTCCAGCCCTCGGGATTTGTGTGACCGGCAGGTGACAGATCACAAGAACATTCAGTCAGATTGCCAGCAGAACAGGCCTGTGATATGGCGTGAACAACACCTGCGCTGGTAATGGCATAAACGAAAGCAGTTTCTCGACTTCCTGTTTGATTCAAAACAATTAAATTTCAATTAAATGTTTTATTTTATGTCAAATTAATTGCAAACCTCTTTGGAGTGTATGTCCAAACACTGATTTATCTCCTTCTGTGGTGCAGTTCCAGCGCTCATTTTTAAACTGTTTCTGGCACTCATGTATTGCCCTTTTTGCACCTTCACTCACTGCATACATTGCATTTGGGTGTCCCTCACAGACTTGCAATTGTTTGGACACAAGTCCCGGCATCTTTGCACAACTGGACTCCTGCTCCACAGAATTTGAATGCGTGAAAGTCTCGACCGCAGGATAGGGTGAAAAAGAGTTGGAGGCGCCGGCATTAGAGGCAATTGCATGTCCTAAATGTCGTTCAAAATCTGATGGCATACTTGGCTGAGGCTGTAAACTATTGTGGATGAGTCGCGACGGGTCTTCATTTAAATAATTGTTCGCATAATTTGTTGCATAAAAATTATTTCTGGGAACCGGAGTTCGAGGCAAGTTTACGCCTACCATCCCTAAATACCTGTTCAAATTTAATTCAATTAGTTGTGGGCTAGATAATTTCAAGTTGGATACACTATGAAAAATGAACTGAGCATGATAATTTAATTTTCAAAGGTGTATGCATAGCATCCGACATAAATAGATTGATAGATATATAGCGACCAAAAATTGGCAAAACTTTCAAAACTTCTTTAACTTTAATAACAGTTATCGCACTTTATTATGATATTATAGTTCCGGCGAAAAGTGAACCCGAATTCACACAATAAAAGATTTTTTGTGTTATAATATCAGTGTTTACTTATTGGAGGCGTTGAAGTCAAAAGAAATTTAATAAAAACCCGAAAAATATGTGTTTTGTGTAAAGAAATTCATTGAAAACGAAAAACAGATATTAAGAGAAGAAAAAGTCGAGTATTTCTTTCATTTTAAAGCTAATAATTTTCTTTAGAGCTCACAATTCAGTCCAACATTCAAGAAGTCGTGACATAAGAGGAGAGAAAAAAACTTGAAATCAACGTAAAGAAAGAGAAGAATTTATAAAATAATTTATCTGAAAATTTTTATTGTGGACCAAAAAAACTACTTTTAACAGAAGCACTACTGAAGAGAAAACAGAGAAAAAATAAATTTAACTTATTTTCGATGCAAACGAACTAAATCTGAGTATTGGATAGATTTTTAGTCTTTTATTTTCTTATTCTTCGATCGCATACCTTTCAAATCGATTAGAGAGTCAAAGAAAATAAATATTTGAAGTAAATGAGACTCCAATAGGAGAGAGAGAAGGAGAGAGAGAGAGAGAGAGAGAGAGAGAGAGAGGGAGAGAGGG
>JAQFZI010000891.1:0-12350 GCA_034695605.1 Eupelops occultus
CTATTGTAGCGCTTCGGGAGACACCGCCCCCGCAATTGACATATATAACTTCATCTTAAATATAACCAAGATACTTGAATTATTATTCAGGAAATGATATTTATTTTTTTCAAATTTAATTTCTAAGGCCTCACAATAATGAAAAACTAATTTGTCTTTTAAATAAAAACAAGACTTATCTTGCAAATTCACAACTCAGTCTTTACTTATACTTTGTTGTTATCAATGTTTAAAATATATGCAAGTTTAATATTGGAAACACAGCTTAAATCTATTAAAAGCTGTAAAACTACTCAATACTAACAACAATAATATGAATACAAATAAAACCCATTTAATAATTTAGGTAATTCAAGTTCAAATGTTACCAAGATGATGATCTTACCATTTTTCTGCGCGATTTCTATGATTTTAAAACAATAATCAAAACTTGAAATGAGGTCCTGATCGGGAAAATCCCCCGCCTCCACGTGATGGTACAGTATTTGAGGGAAGCGCTCATTAACGGGTACAGGCTCTTCCTTTACGCTTATTATATGATTGACATCAAGCATATCCATAAGATTGATATCTTTGATGGGTACATCACTTCCCAGATATAATCCATTTTCAATTTTATTGTACTCTTTTTGGTTAAACCAAAAGTCATTAACAAATTCATAATTAATCGCGGATTCAGTTTTGAAGCCTTTCTGAGACTTTCGTTGTTTTGGGGAATCGCTCTTAAAATCATTCATTTTTGGACTCAATTATAGCCTCGAATTAAATGAAAGTTTTATAGAAATTATAGAAAAAATATTCAATATTTTGTGAGAAATTATGGAATTTTATGAGCTTTTTTGGCAACTCTTATCAGATAATGTCTCATTGAATTGAAATAATTAAAAATAGTTTGTTTGTTGTATCAATTTTTTGTTTCATTCAAATCTATTCAAATGTATTCAATATTTGACTAAAGTTTTATTTGGGTTTCATATTACAGTCTTTATTAGAGAGACTTGTTTTTAGGCCCTTTATTTTACTTTAACTTTTGATGAAAAGCTTTTCTCAGAAATTGAAAGTCACGTCAACTTAGGCTCCGAATTTGTCAATAAATGCTATTAATCTGAGATAAATAACCTGATAATTTAAAAGAATTTCAATTCAAAAATAATCCTCTGTTTTGACTTAAAGATTGGACTCAACTCTGAAAACATGTGATTCGTTTGAATTCAAGTTTGAATTTCTTAAATCTTATGTCAATTCAATTAAAATGAATTCAATATTTTAATAATTTAAATATTATTCAGAAAAGATTTAATTTGAAAATTCAAAAAAAAGTTTCATTCATTTGAACTTGATAAACTTGAATATTTGGTTTTTGTTTGTTTTATGAATTATTGAGTAATAGTTTATTAATAAATATTTTATAGACATTTAATCACAGTTTAAACACTAAATATTACTGAACTTAATTTGAATTAAAATTAAAATAAACTAGTCTAGAATTTGGAAATAAATTCAGTTAGAATAAGTGAAATTTGTACCTAGACATTTCAAAATTCCAAATTCATTCCAAAATCGAAGCTATAATTTAATTTTTAAATATAAATATTAGGGCTTATAATTTTTGACAACAATGGTAAGAGTGCCGTCTTCTGTCTCATTGGCTGTTATCTGGACCGGTCCTGACTCATCCATGTCTTCCGGCAATTCTTCATCCTCTACGCCTTCGATTATTCTTTCCTCTAACTCTTCTTGAGATAAGCCGTCTGTAAATCAATGAAATTTAATTTTGAATTAATTTAATTGAAATTCCAACCGAGTGTTGAATACCTGGAAACAACTGTTCTCCTAATTTGTCTTTTGGATAACAAGCTGTTCCACAATTTTGATTGCAGCAGATCTGGTCGTCATCACAATCGCTAATATCGTGACATTTCTTCAGATAAACAGCACAACAGGTGCTCTCATTTCGAGGAAAACAATCGGGTCTATTGACCGGATTTATAACTTGGGCATTTGTCGGGTAACGAATAAAGTCTGGGTCGGCATCCAATAATTCCAACTCAACCGTATCGTTGAATTCGGACAACACTTCAATAAATATAATTTTGGGATCAAATAAAACAGACTTTTTTGAGACTTAATTCATACCGTCCTCAGGAATTCTGCCTAAAAGGCTGACATCATAGCACTGAATGGTACAGTTGGCCAAACAACAAATCTCATTCTGATTGCACTCTTTGTGGTCTAAACAGTCCTCTTGGAAATATTCGCAACAGTCGTTTCCTTCTCGATAACAGAGGGGAACGAAATAGGGTTTGTCATACTCTTTGAACTCAAGGTTTGAGTGAATGCTCCGATGTTTTACCAAAGAGTCAGATACTGTGCCTTAGGATTAATGAAAAAAATTATTATCTTTTAAATAAATTGTTTTATCTAAAATACCCTGAATTGAAAAAATTGAAATATTCAAGATAATCAAAAAACAAACTGAAATTTCAGACATCATTTTGAAAAGTGAGCAATAATTAGAAATAGTTCGAGAATATGTTTCACCTTTTAGATTAATGTACAGGAAATATCACTGTTTTTCTACTCGGTAATATCAATTATCTAGATCATAAAACGTTTGGTGAAACACATGCTTGAAATTAGATATAATCAAAACATGGGTTCATTAAACTTCGAAAATTTTTAATCGTTTATATTTACTATTCGGACAATTTATGATTCAATGATAGTCTATATTCTTAATTCTGGTCAAATTAGTAGAAGTTTTCAAGACTTTTAGTTTTATTAACTTCCTTACTCTAAATAACTCTAATTGGATGGCATTTAGATGCTATCAAGCTTTATTTAGGGGACAACCAATTAACTAGTGGCTCTTGATTTCTAATTGATTTATGCAAACGTTTATTAAATAATTATTGAATTTGTTATAAATGAAGTTTAATTTTTAAGTACTTTATCATTTTAGAGAACCACTCAATTGAATCGAGTAAGATTTTACCCTAGAACATTATTCGAAAAATGTTATAAGCATTTCAATTGAATTAATTATTAATAGAAGAAAAAACATCAAAAGTTTATTTTTATTTTAATTGCAATTAATGTACAGAATATACATATTTGACTGCATTTAAAGAATATCGTTAAATAAAAGCGACCATGCTCACAATTATTTTAGTGTATTAATTCTTGGATTTCTATCTTAATAAAACCAATACATTTTTCATTAATTTTAGACCAGAGCATTTTTTTAAAAAAAAGACTATACTATTTCAATGGAAGACGATATGAGAACTCAATTTTGTTAACATTCCTCTTCATAATCTCCTGAAAAACCATTCTTTTCCCTTTTTGTTAGCACTCCCCAAAGGGAATGATAAGTGCAGAGATTGACTGTTGTTTTATTTTCGATGTCCACATCGCCAGTGATTATATAGGCTTCACCCTCTTCTAATGTAACTCCGCACATGGAACTCATAGCGGAAGTCCACAATTTTTTATTTTTAAGGGCTTTTCTGCCCTCTTTGGTGGCTCTCATTATCGTCAAATCTGAAAAGTTATAATAAACCTTTCTATGGGATGATTTATGTCGGGTGCCAATTGTTAAATTGGCTACAAATTCAGCGCTACAATAGTCTTTGATCGGATCTATTTCCGCACAGGAACAACCATCACAAGACTTAACCACAGTGTAGATTATTACCAAAATTGAGACTATCATTGATTTCATTGTCTAAAAACAATTCAAAAGTAAAATTGGAGCTCTATTTTCACAAAAAATTTTATACAAATTGATAGCCATTGATGTGAATCATTGCATATGTTTTCATATGTCGTCAAATCAAAAGTCAACTATTGATTACTTTTACTAATTGGAAAAATTTAATTAAAATTAAAACTCGATAGGGAGGGGATGAAGAATAACCATTTTAGCATTTGATTTTGCAAGAATAAGTACTAAAAAGAGTAATAGATTCAAGTTAATTATTGCTTTATTGTTGAATTTTTTCACAATTTTTTTTTGAAAAATTTGAAATAATTCAGAAATTTTGAGAAAAATTAAAATTTTTTAAATTATTTGCAAAATATGTATCGAAAGAGTGGAAGGGGATGTTCCATGTGCTCATCTCAACCTTTCTCAAATTTGGGATCACTTACTCCTTTGCGAAGAAGTAGATCTTTAGACTCATCAAACTTGCAAACTTTCAATGGCTCTGAAGGTATTAAATATGAGGGAAATCTTAGAAGATTTTATAGACAGAGAGCTAACGATTTAAATGATCCAAGATATGTAATGCTGAATACTATGAGAGACCAGGTTGAAGAAGAGCGTAGGGCCAATCCTAAAGTGCCAATCAAACCATTCTATTCTACAATTGTTCCACAGTATGAACAGAATAGGGAACAAATTCGTGCCGATCGTAGGCGAAGACGAAAACTCAAGAAACAATGGAAAAAGAATCAGGTTGAAACTCCTCCAACTAAGGCATGGAATCTTGAATCACCCTCTAGACAAATCGGAAATGTAGGACCAAGTTCCGAAAAGAGTGTGTTTGATGATGATGAGGATCTCTATAGGGAATGGGATAAACAGTTTAGAAGTGAATATAGAAAAGATATTCCAAAATATGATAGATTTAAAATAAGAGCTGATAGCTCTACCGTCAGAAGAAGACTTATGCAACCAATTGGTCAGAGGAGTCCTACAATGAGGGATATACGAGGTAGAAACATGGCTTACTATGATGTTAGAGAAGCACAAATACCCAGATATAAAAAGGATAGGCTAGAGAGACTGCGAATCAGACGGAATCCACCCTTGTTATCATCTACTTTGGATACTATTAGGAGAATACCACCCATTCCGGAAGTAAGTGATATTGATGAACAACAGTGGTATTCTCTGCTAGATCCAGATTAGTTTTGTAGGGGTTCTCCAATCAGTTTCAATATATTAAAACCAATTAAGTTTTGTTTTATTCGTTGAATTTAAACACAAATTAAACAATATTTAAATCATTCTATTCTTTAGGCATTTGATTATATTATATAAAAACAATTAATTTAAAGGTTTTAGTCTTTATTTACACTTATTTTAAGAATTAATTTAAATAATTAGTCATCCAAGTCATGGATCTCAAAGTCATAAACTCTGAGTTTGGTAATCCTTTTCTTCGTTGAATTACTTTTTTGCACCTTTACTTCTGAGTCAGTTTCTAAATGTTTGTCTAATTGAGCAAGTATTGATTTCAAAATATTTTTCTTTAATGAACTTGTTTTTGACTCTTCCTCCCTCTCTATTCCTTCCTTTTCTAAGGTTTTGTTCTGATTTAGAGATTTTTCAACTTTAGTCCCTGGTATTTCTGAAATCACGTCAGTAGGTAATGGCCTTTTAGTTGATGGTAGAGATGAGGGTAAGTTTGACACCATTTTTGTCACCCCACTTGTATTCCCATTTATTGAACTTTTCTTTGATGACAATAGGTTGACATCAGTAGTGAGTGATTGGTTGGCTTCTGAAAGAGTTGGCCTTAGGTTTGACTTTTGGGTTGGCCGTAAGGTTTGGTCACTTTTATTCCCAATTATTGAACTTTTATTCGATTCATCAATTATTTGATTTTGTGCCGACAATGGGGTTGTCATCGATATTATAACTGGAATATGAGTTGTTATATATTTTTGTTTAAATAACTTTTGTTCATTGATTTCAAGTTTTTGATCGGAAATATTTTGTATAAAATGATTGCCTTGTTCAATTGATTGTTCACTTGATAATTCTTTAACTTTACTTTTAAAATAACTCATAAGATCAAACAATTCAGTAGTTGTGCTTGATGTTTTATCTAAATTTCTACCATGCAAGTTTATTGAATCACCATGATCCAAAGTTTTATTGTGGCTTTGGAATGTCATTTGTACAGGTTTATCTTGCTTCGATAAATTGAGTCCACTCAACATATTCTTATTTTGATAATCTTTTTGTGTAAATAATGTGAATGAAGTGCTTTCGGTTACACTTTTTATTTGATTTAATTGTTTAGGTTTTGAACTCTTATTTAATTCAATATTAGATAAGGTGACTGTTTCTAATTTATCAAATACCTTGGTGGTTTTAGGCAAGCCATTTTTCAATTGTTCTAAACTCAAATCAATATTATTGTTCTTATCTGTTGTGGCAGATGAAGACACCGGTTGTGACTTTCCTTTTTTATCTGGAAAATCTTCATAATCGTTGTCATATTCAAAATGGATTTTCCTAGGTGACTCACTTGGTGAATAAATAGAAAGTGTGTTCATAGTTGTGCCTTCAATTTAATTAATAATGAATTAAAATTTTAAGATTATATTCACTTTTGAGATAAAGAGCAAAATCTTACCAATAATTGCATTTTTCATAGATTCAGTTGAAATTTGAGCAATTAAATTTTTATTCTCAAATTCAGCAGTCTTTTCAAGACTTAAACTGGGCATTTTTGTTATATTATCTTTGTTCTGATTTATTGCAGACATAGATTGAAGGCTACTTGAAATAGGAATCATCGGTATTATCGGAGTTGTTCTCTGAGTTATTTCATTCTTATTTTGCAATGAGTTTAGAGTTTTTGTGATTTTTTTGCTTTCAATTGTGGATAAAGTTTGGAATAAGTTATAATTGTTTTGCGTCCCTCTATTCTCCGGTGAATTTTCTTTCATCACTTGCTTATTAGCTTCAGATTCATTATTTAGTTTTTGCGTTTCTATAGTTTCTGTAGTGCCCGAAAATAACCAAGGGCTCTCAATTGCCTTTTCGAAGAGTAGTCCTTTTCTCATATGTTCTTCTTTGTTAATATTTTTGTTTATTCTCTTTACGTAAGTATTGATTTCTGTTTCATTCATTTCGATTTGGGTTTTGTTTTCCACTTTTTTGTCCACCTCTTTGTCAATCAAATTAAATGAGAATGGAAGTGGTAGTGGTAGTGGTGGTGGTGTTTGTGTTGAGGACACAACGTTCAAATGATTCAATTGCTTTAAACTGTAGACCAGTTTGTCATCAACTTTATATTCTTTAGCTGCCCTTGCTAATTCTGTTTGTGGCAAACTTTTAAATGAAAATCAAATCAGAACATAACAATGAATTTGTTACTTGATAATTCCACTGCTCTTTTCAGTTCAGACGAATCTAGAATTGAATTATATTTTTCTTGGATTTTGTTGGCATCACTTTCTACGGAAATGTTTCTTATTTTTTCGCCTAAAAAACAAATGAGCCATAAATGGAGCATAAAATTTCTAGTTCATTGCATTAAAAAGGGATTAGCTAGGATGTGTAGGAGTCGCAACTTTCACATAAAGTTAAGTAAAATAATTAGCTATAAATTACTAGTATCAGGCTAATTTTGGTTAATCAAAGTTAAACTATATTTAATTTAAAAGATAAAAAAAACTAAGTTTTAGATTAAAAGCCTTAAACATTGCGAAACATAGCATTTTCTGTATTTCCAATTAAAAGGAACATAGTCATTCTTGATAAAATTGTGAATTCTCCTGATTTCACAATAAATGTTGATTTAAATGGAATAATGAAATACAAAATACTCTATTTATGGTTAGGATTAGTTAATTATCATCAATTTAAGAAAAGATTTCGAAAACATGTCTGAGTTAGGGTTGAGTGGAGTGTCAATTAGGGCTAATGAGTGTATTTTTGGAGTCTAATCACTGTTAATATAATTACTCTAAAACTAATCGAATGAAAGGTCTGACGAGTGGTCAGTAATAAAGTCAAATGATTTGTTTTTCCAACAAGTCTTAGACACTCTTCCATTACATAATTATTTAGGATTTAAGCAGTATTTCTATGGCCTTCTATTTCTACTTACAATTATGGTTGTCCTCTTCAGCCTCACTCTTAGCCTTTTGCAACAATTGTTTAATAGTGTCATACAATGCTATTCTGGACGCCATCTGATAAGAGTGTTCACTTATTTTCGGATTTATTTCAAATTTTTGATTGATTTGAGTTTTAGGTATTAAAGAATAGACTTCCTGTTGAGCGCCACTCTCAGCCCTGGATATCGTCTTAGGATTAGTGACAGTATTTCCACTTTTATTAATAATTGTATTACTTTTGTCACTCAATGATTGCCTAATAATTGAATTATTGGCGAAATTGTTGTTCGAAAGGCTATAAACTGAAATATTATTCCTTTCATTATTAATACCATTATTTGTGTTATTGTTTTTCTTTGCTAGATCATTTTCATTTGATTGAATAGGTGTTGAAAATTGCTTCTCATCTGCAGTGTTTTCAAATTTATAGTAGAAAGTGAGAAATAAATCTTACTCAATTTTTTGTTTACCTTTTCTTGGATATTGCAAGCTCACATTTAATCTCGAATTAAATTTTTTGGAAATATCGCTAAACTTACCTTGGTCCAATTTATTTTCAGAGTTATTTACTGACATTTTCTGTTGTGTTGTCAATTCATTTGTTGGTTTAGTGATTAAGTCTATTATATGAGAATATTCTTTCAAATTTTCTTGTGTCTGATTGAAAGGCAGACTATTATTATTATTATTATAATTATAATTATTATTAGTATAATCTTTATCAATCCTTGAGTTATTGTAGGCTTGAATAGTTGATTCTTTCCTCAATAATGAAAGCTCAGTTAAATCTGAATCTTTTTCAAATTGATTTTCTGTATTGAAAGATGAATTTGATTGTATGTTCTTGGATTTGAATGAATTCAAAGGTATGACAGAATCAGATCTTTCATCCAATTCTTGATTTTCTTGTGTTGTATTGAAGTTTCTTTTTCTCGAAGTATTTGTGATATTATTTGAATTCAAACTTTTTGTTATTATATTTTCAATACTTTTATTAAATTCTGAACTCAAAAGTTTATTATCCGTTTGAAACTCAGACTTCGTGTCTGAATGAAGTGGAATCCATTTGTTCTGATTTTCTTCATTTAAAGATAGTTTTCCGGGAAAAATAGAATCAATAGATTGGCTGATACCCTCTCCGAAGTGTATGTCGACACCACCGCCATTAGAAACCACTGAGTCTTTTTGTATGTCTACCTTATTGACGATTAAATCTTGGTCAAAATGACTAAAGTTTTTATTTAATTTATAAAGATCAATTTTCTTATCATTTTTCAATTTATTTCCCAAATGATTGACCAGTGGTTTAATATTCATCTTTTTCATTTTGGAACTTTTAATGTGCTGGCTTTTATTGAAGGGTTGAGAAAGTGCTAAATCAGTTGTCTTCTCATTATTGGGATTAAAAGAGAGCTCTTTGGGAGTGGAGGTCACCACTCCAGACAATGCCGATGTCTGCCACTGATTTTCACTCACAATAATTGGTTCTGTGATTGTATTGACTATATTTTTAGTGGAATCCGATTGTTTTTGGAGTAAAGTCTTACTAATTAGGGATTCATTCAATGTTTTTAATTCCTGTGAAATGTCTTTATTAGTCGTCATTTGTTTGTCTGAAAATAAATCTGATTCTGTTTGAGTTGATTCACTTTCAGAAGACTCACTCTTCTTAGAAATAGAGTCTTCTGTTGTTTTAAGCTCTGATTTTTGGTTAAATTCTATTTCATTATTTTCCTCATTTATTTTCATCTCTTTTTCACTTTCAAAGAGAGTTTCTTCGGTTGAAGAATTGCTCTTTAAATTAATCAAGGCAGGATTTAAATGCATATGCATTGATTGATGCTCTGTATTATATGACTTGAAATTCAGATCATCTTCAGATCTTTCTTGGTCTATTTCTTGGTCTTTATCTTGGTCTGCTCCTTGCTCTTGGTCTGATCCTTGCTCTTGGTCTGCTCCTTGCTCTTGGTCTGCTTTTTGCTCTTGGTCTATTTCTTCCTCTTTATCTTTGTCTTTTACGGTTTCAGTTTCATCTTCTTCATCATCAGTTTGATTGTTATCATTTTGAAGGGTAGTTGTATCATCTGAGTCATCATCATCTGTATCTCTTTTGAATCTTGGTTTATTCATTTCATTTTCATAGAATGAATTGAATAAATTGTATACATTTTTAATATAATTTGAGATGCCTTCATTTGTATTTTCAACTTGCTCATGTTCGGACTTATAAGAATGCTTGTGATCATTATAGCCTCCAGAGGTTTTGGGCATTGATTGATGTCCCTGTTTATTTCTCATGACATTCGATTGCAATTGTTGTGATTTATCACTTTTTCCAATCGATTTTTGATAGCTCTCAAAAAAGTGTGTCATATCCTGAAAATTAATAGATATTTATCCAAAGATTTCTCTAAGATTACTCTTAATTGGATTCTCAGAATGTCTCTTAAATTAAGACTTAATATGCTGTTTAATTGTGCAAGTAACTAACACACAATTATATTTTAATTACACTATTGGTTTCAATAAGAAAAAGAGCTGATCCCAACAAAATTATAATAGATCCTATTTTCTATACTCCTAGATATGCAAGAACTATAAAAGATGACGTAATGTCAATACAATTCATCAAGATCAAATAATTAAAAGTTTTCAATGAGGGTTTGTTAGGTTATAGATGAAAGTATAATTATTTTTTCAAACCTTAGATTTAAGAGTTCTTTGATTAATAAAAGTCCCGTTTTTGACCAACAAATCATTATTTTTATTAAATGAGTGCTTCACTGCATAGGTATCGATAAGACTTTCATCTTTAAAATTCTCTTTCGATTCTTTGTCATTAATTTTTGAATCAAAGTTTGATGTCTTAGTGATGCCATTCATTCCCAACTGGGTATTTGACAAATTCTTCTCTTCTTTAGACATTGATGGTTCTATTTGTGAGAAAAGTGATATATCAGTCGTCAAACTCAATGATTGATTAGTGTTTTCTTTCAGGAGTCCATCAAATGAACCAAAAATATCTTTATTTTTCGATTTCTCTCCAAATTTAATTTTATCTCTCTTTTTGAAAACTAAGTCTCTTGTAATCAGGGTTTTGCGGGAAAGGAAGGTATCATTTGACACTTGATTTGAAAAATGATGAGATAAAGCAACAAATAAAATAAAGATAAATGATACATGGTGAACCATCAATTGATTTATATTCAAGTTTTTATAATGACTTTTCAGATACTAAACTACTTTCAATGACACTCATTGTGTCATATCTGCTATTTTATTGATCATTTACTTGAACAAGTTTCATATTTAACGAGCTAGCTACAAAATATAATTTAATATAGTTTTCATTCTTGGTATTCTAATATTTTTTAAAAGTTCAAAAATGTCCAGTTATTTTAAAAAGTAATAAAATTGATACTTGGAATTGGATGGTCCAATTTATCCAATTTTGGCTTGGTAGTTTTGCTCATTTGTAATTTTTCGAACTTCGGTAATTTCAGAGCACATTCTATCAAAAGGATTTGAAATATCAAAATCGAAATGAAAAATATCCTTGTTCTTTCCATATTTATCTAATAGCAAAAACTATTTGATATATTTAATTGAAATTTTAAACAAAAACATAAATTTATTTTAACAAAAATGGATTTCAAATTTAATTTGAATTAAAGCCTCGTTATAACCATGGTGATTAAGAGAAATTCAAGGCTCACATTTCAAATTGAATCCAAAAATATTTTATTTATAGATAACAAAATTATTAACAGTTAATAACTTTCAAGTTGAGAGTATCCAATGAAAATTAAAAAGCGATAACTCACCAGGTCAGTAAGAATTTATAATTAATGATTAATTATAAAATATTAATTAGTCCTTTTTGTTAAAAAAAAACATTATTCTCAATTAAGTTACCAAGAATCATTTTCAGAATAAGTGTAAAATACCTATATAGGGAAAATTTTGAACTCAGAACTTGAAGTATAGCCATTATTCTGGCACTTAAGCTATTATTTTTTATAAGAATTAACAAATAATTTGATTTACTCTTTATTTAATAATTAATTAATTTTATGTATTTCCAAGTTTTGACAAAAAAAGTAATCAAAATAAGAATCAAAGACTAAATATTAAATAAATAATATTAAAGACCAATAAATTAAAAGACCGATTATGTGACAAATGAACAAAATTCAATATTTAGCGGCTAATGACCATAAAAACTGAATAATTGCATCCATAATCAATCCATAATCAAAGTAAATTTATTAGAAAAGGCGTTTTTATTACTGATTTATGTAATTTCGTCACAAATAGTCATTAATAATGGCGTAAAAACATTTGTGTCAACTCATATTCAGCACATTCTTCAGATTTACTGTCAATCGTTTATAACATTAACTTTTATCACAAAAGTAATTACCAGGTGTTGATTGATGCAAGTGATGGCGATAAACTAGGTCTATCAAATGGAGTTATGTGAATGA